>JAANYP010001608.1:0-56045 GCA_020465985.1 Centrapalus pauciflorus | reverse complement strand
GATTTAATTAATAAGTTAGTAGAGTATTAGATTTTGTTTGATTTGATTTGATTTGAATTTAAAAGTGGATTATATTAGATTTGGATAGATTTGATTTAAATTTCTTTATTATTTTTAAAATCTATAAATGCCACGTGTCGATTCATGGTGACGACACGTGGCTTCACCAGAAATGAGTATAGTTACTCTTTTAATAATGTAGATAGATATAGATAGATAGATTACTAACGTTAATCCACTCTACTTGCTTGATTTTGAGCTTGAAGATGAAGAAACCTTACTTATTTGTTATGGTTGCTACTAAACTCCTCCGTCTCAATCTCTCTCTAGAACCCAGACGCACTAATGTTGAGGAAAGTGGATTAAGCAAGCAAACAACTGATCAATATATATACTTTTTCGGTCCCGAACTTAATTAAAACGGGTGTAATACACAATACTTATTAATTAAATAACAGTTAACCCAATTATTCCCAACTTAATAAGTCGGGTTTAGAATGTCATTTTTAACTCATTAAAACAACCGCAACCCTCCCATTAAGGTTAAACCGGTTATTATATCAATGGATTAGAATTACATGTAATAGCAACCTACTTTGCCAATCACATGTAATTGACTAATTAGATTCAACCAACTCATACAATTTATAATCAAAACCAATAAATAAATTTCACGTACCTGTTGCTAGTTTTCAGATGTTACATATTAACTTGCATAATTCCACATATAACAAGTAGGAAAACATAAACATCAAGTTGAGAAGGTTTTACCACAATGCCCTTCTTTGGAAGATTGTTTCTAATCTTGTGCTTGCACTTTGCCTCTTCACATTCACTTTTGAGAAGAATGCAGAGAAATGAAGAAAAGAATGGAGTGAAGAACTGAAGAATGGTGTTCAAGTTATAAGGATTTAAAAATGAATAAAGTTGCACCGTATTAACTAGTTAATAGAGAATATGGCATGACGAGATCATTGCAAAACCTAAATTTAGTGTAGAACTGTAGAACCAATAGCGTCAATCTAATGGTCTTGATTAAAACCATCAAGTTTAGAATTAGCGAAAAAAAGATTGGTATTGGTGATTTTTTAATTCTGGGTAAAAAAGGAAAAGATTGGAAATAACAAAAAAATTGACATTAGAAAAATAAATATTTCTTATATTAGATTAAAATAATATTAATATGATTAATTTTTAAATCAAAAAAATTATACCATAAAAACGAGAATTTTATGGTCTTTAAAACGAGACCGGTCATGATATATTTTTTCGAAAAAGTTTTACGAGTTTATTTTACGTAAAAAAAAATTTACCCAGACCACGATGCAATATAGCATGACGAGATCATTCAATGTCGAATGAACACTTGATATTGTATATTCAACGTCAAAGTAATAGTATATATCATATATACAACACTGCATATACATTTAATATTTAACAGAGCCAAAATAATGATCAAAATTAGTAGTCAAAGTTGATGAATTTAACGAGAACAGTCATGATATATTTTTTTCGGAAAAAAATTACGTATTTGTTTTTCGTAAAAAATCTTTTTTTACCTAGACGACCATTAAATATATTATATCGAGATCATTCAATGTCAAATTACAGTTTATATCAAATATTCAACGTCGAAGTAATACTATATATCATATATGCAACACTGCATGTACATTCGATATTAAAAGAGTACAAAAATGGTCAAAGTGGGCAGTCAAACCTGGTGGCTAATATTAATTCAATGTTAATAGCATAATTACCATCTTATCCCTAATATTATATTATAATCCAATGGTTTAGATTAGTTCTATAGTTTTGTACTAAATTAAGGTTCTGCACACACACACACACACACACACACACACACACACACACATATATATATATATATATATATATATATATATATATATATATATATATATATATATATATACATATATATATATATATATTATATATATATATTGTAGGTCCCAAAAGATATCCCAAGTATATAGCCTTAAGCTGTAGAGGGGGGGTGAATACAACTATTTAAAAACTACACACAATTTTCTCAATGTTGTATGTATTATCAAAAAATGTTAATTACAAACGAGCTTGAATGCGGAAAGGTTCAAGCTGAGATGACAGATACAACAGTATGTTTAACTAGTTTAAGACAGACTTAAACTAGTTACAATGAATACACTCACTAAGAATCACTCACTGTGTTTACAAGACTCAGAGGAACAGCTTGAACAAGAACAGCTTAGACACCAAGCACTATTTTATTCAAGCAGACTTGCATGCATGAAGAACACACTTGAATGCACGTTCACTCTTGGTTTTAGCACTTAGCTTTTTGGCTTAATCTTTCAATCCTTGGAAGTTTCTTTTTATACTCACTCAGAGGATCTAAGTGAAACACACTTGAATGCACATTCACTCTTGGTTTTAGCACTTAGCTTTTTGGCTTAATCTTTCAATCCTTGGAAGTTTTTTTTTATACTCACTCAGAGGATCTAAGTGAAGCTTCTTCATTGGACGAAAGGAAAAAGAGAAAGTCTTGTTGAAAAGACAACATAAACTTTTCTGCACATTCTGAAAAGCAGACTTGTCTTCATGTGGGCAGAACTTTTGTCTTTTCACTTTGTCTACTGTTGCATTGCCTTTAACCAAATAAGGAATGTCAACTTTGCGTCTTTCTTCCTTTGTCAAGGCCTATTTTGATATAAGAAAAAGGTTTGTCACCCTTTTTCAAATATCATTTTGTCTTCATGTAACAGAACAGCTTGGGCAGGCTGAGCAGTTCTGATTTCCACTCTGTCTTCGACTTTGTAAACTGATCTTTTAGCCAAAAACAATACATGAGGATTTGGAAACATATTCCATAAAGTGTTTAGCCTGTTCACAAAGAACAGGTTCTGTTCACAAAGAACAGAACACTTGTAAACTACCCAAGCTGCTCACCAGTGTAGAGCAGCGTAGACAGTTTATGTCCAGCCTCATCAGCAGACTGAACAGCTTGGACAAAACTGCCTTTGTTGCAACATATGCAACACATAGAACAGCTTCAGGCTGATATTGCAAATCATTTTCAGGTTTCAATAAGGCATATAACAGGCCTTAAATTCAACCTTCAAAAGCATCAACAGGTTTGATTGAGAATCTCCCCCTCAGATGCTGAACAGGTTTGACTGAGGCCTTTTTGTGCCTAACAATCTCCCCCTATTTGCAATAACCAGTCTAAGCTGGCCTTATCAAAAATCACTATATATTTTTACAGTACATTTGCTGAAATAAAATTACAACATCAAAGTAAAGTAAAAGATCAGTTTATATATACACTGATTCTTGATTACATAAAGCAACACATGTTCTTACAAAAGTACAACTGATGTACTGATGTATATTACAACTGATGCAAAAGAAAAATTACAACATATGTAATTAAATTACAACTAATGTACAATAGATTTTGGACTGTTTGTGTTGGGAGCAGATAATGGTAAGCCTGTCCAACTGATGGACAACTTCCATTCTTCACCTACCCTGATTGGTAGATGGACATCATTGTACTGGAGGTGGCAGTCCTTCTTCAAACATTCTTTCAAGTTCCTCCCTTGTTTCTTCCAGATCTTGAATTTCAACTCTGAGAAACATAAAGTTTGGATCTTGAAGCTCACCTCTGTCATAAAAACCTCTCAGCTCATCCCAGATGGCTGCTCTCCATTTGCTGGACTGTCTGAAGGAATTGGCAATTCTGAAGGCTGCAAGCTGCTTAAGACCAACTTTGTGTAGGTCTGATGCTCTCTGAAAACACTTTTTCTGAGTTAAGGGATCTACAAAAAATGCCCCCAACTCAGGCTCTTCAATTACCTTGCATTCTACAAACTCCTCTCCTTTGGGCAGGCTGTGGTTAACTCCTTTGATTTCCACAACATAGTCTCCTTGTTCAATCATCATTAGGAGTTCTTCCAGCTCAGAGTCTTTCCTTGTCCTCCTGGCCTTTATTTTTGGTTGTGTCACATAGACACCTTCACTGACTTCTTTGGAGATCAGGCCAAGATTCTTCACTCTCTCCATCAGCTTCTTGACATATGCTCTGACAGTCTTAGCAGTTTCTGACTTAGACTCGCTCAGAGCAACTGCCAGCTCAATCCATTCTCTGTACCCCATTTGTGCAACATCAGTGAAGTCATATGTTTCTAGTTCTGGGCCTGTTGCACCCATTCTGGTTATTTTCAACTTCCACTGACTGCCTTTTCTTGATATGGGCACAGCTTTGACAATTGCTTCCTTGGCAAGCCTTCTATCAGCAACATCCTGAAATTTTCTTCTTGCCAGGTTGTCAAAGTGGAATTGCGCTCTTGCAGAAGGCACTGAAGTTTTGGTCACTGAGACCAAAGCACCTTTTTCTTTTTCTGCTTCCTTTTCTCCTGCTGACCCCTTAGCAGCTTCCATTAATTTCTTTTGCACTTCAAGAGAGGACATTTTGATTTTCTTTGCCTCTTGAAGTGCAAGAGACTTAGCAGCTTTAGCAGATTCTTCTTCTTTCCTTAGAGCTTCCAGGGCTTGAAGTTGTTCTTTTCTAAACTCAAAATATTTGTGCATAGGAAGACCCATTTCTTTGGCCCTGGCTTTGTGAAATTTGATTTCTGCTGCTTTCTGCTGTAGGGGATCAACTGCTGCGTTTTCTTTTCCTTTAGCTGCTGTAGTGACAGCAGCTTCAGTACTTTCTTCCTCCTCCTCCTCTTCTTCTTCTAAAATCAGATGCATCCTTCTGCTGCTTGGCCTGTCCTCAGGAATAAATTCCTCCCCCTTAGACTGAGCAGGGTTTGGAGTTTCAGCCTGAGTACGCTGAGCAGTTTGGGAAGCACCCTCCATTGTACCTGTTGCAGATGGTCCTGCTGGTTGACCAGTGAGTATTGCAGGTACTGATTTCTCCTTAGGAGAAGAAGTTTTCTCCCCTTAGACTTAGTCTTCGAGGCAGATGACTTCTCCCCCTTTGAAGGAGATGGACCAGCACCTTCAACACCTGGTCTGCCTGAAGACACAAAGTCAGCAGGCTTGCCAGCAGTTTTGGCAGCAGGCTTGGGGCCAACAAGGCTATTCACTAAGAATGCCAGGTTGTCCTTCACCTCTGCAAGCTGTGAAAGACAGGTTTGAAGAGAAGATGATTGGTTATCAGCAAGGGAGGTCAGCTTGACAATGTTTTCCCTATCAGAAGCTGTGAACAGCAAACTTTGAAGCTGTGCAAGATGGAGTTCAAGAGAATCTTACACATCAGCAAGGTTTGATGACACAGAATTGGATAGGGAGCCAATGAGTGTGTTCAAGCTGATCAGAGTGGCAGGAAGTGTAGAATTGCAAGAAGTTAGGAGAGATGACAACTGTTGAGAAATAGCTGTCATAGAGGACACAGAGTCCTGTTGTAGTGAAAGAATAGAGGAGAGAGATGTGGAGACATTTTGCAGCTGTGCAGTGAGTGCAAGCAGCTGTGGAGAGTTATCAGGTTGTGGAGTGGTTGGGAAGGAATCTTTGAACAGATCAAAGAAACCCTTAAGCTGTTCAGACACAGAGTCTGAAATAAGAGAGGGTAGAGAGGACATAGAGGTTTCTAAAGAACCAACTTTTTTGGTCAGCAGGGAAAGCTGATCCTTCAAAGGCAGGTCTTTAGGAGATGGAGGTGTATGGGTGGACTGTTTAGATTGGGTTGATGGAGATTAAGATGATGAGGCTGGTGTATGAGGATGTGATGGAGAGGGAAGAGGAACATTTGAGAGAAGCTCCATAGCCTGGGCAAAAGTAATGTGGCCCAGCTTGGAGGGGTTAAAGGGTCCCTCAGCAGCGGCTGTAGCTGCATCACCAGGAGAAGGGGTTGATGTTGGGGGCCTTTCAGATGCTGCTTGTGTTGCAACACCTTCATGAAGGCCAGTGGGTGTTCCCTCTGCAGTGCCTTGGTGTAAAAGCACCTCATCATTGGGAGATGGGATATGCATTTCAACATCAGCAGTGGTGAAACCTGCTGATGGAGTTTGCATAGAAGGAGCAGCCTCACCAAAGGGATGATATGTTCCCTGAGGTTCATCAGCTTGGGTTGTTGGTCCCTCAGCAGCTGTTTGGTGTTGAACAGCAGTATCATAGGGAACAGAAGTTTGAGGCTGATCTGCCGATTGGTCTATACCAGCAGTGTGGACACCTCGTGCAGACTCAGGGTGTAAAGAAGTTTTAGGTGGGGACAGTGTGGACACAGTATGGAGTGGAGAGGACTCCTGTCTTTCAATATTCTCAGCCTGTTGAGAGGCTGGAATAGTTTAGGTGGCTGTCTCCGTTTGTACAACTGGTTCCTGTTGGGAGGAACCAGAGGGTCTAGGCTGACTCTGGGTAGACACAGGTTGGAGTGAAGCAGGCTCCAGTTGTGCTGAACCTTCTCCCAAAATAGGAGAGGCAGCAGGGGTGGCTTCTCTTACAACTGAACCCTGTTGAGAGGGAACAGAGGGGCTAGATTGTGCTGTAGGTTTCTTTTTGCGTTGGTATAGAAGGTGAGATGAAGTGGGTGATTTTGGAGAGGAGATGAGAGGTTCAGACTGGACAGATTTGGAGACTGGGTCAGAAACAGGTGGGTTGACCTGTTCCATAGTCTCAGGTGCCACAGAGGCACCAGCCACAAAGGCTTCAGGGCCAACAAATGACCCAGGGTGAGGAGCCTGCTCCCCCTCAGCCACAGAGGCTAAGAGGGCAGACTCAGACTGAGCTGTGTTGGCCTTCTTTTGGACAGACCCAGCTTCAGTGATGTCCAAGGACCTTTTAACAAGTTTGGCCCTTGCTTTGGATTTTCTTCTGGGAGCAGCTTCTGGATCCACCCTCACATCAGAGGGTCCTTCCACCAATCCTAACAACCTCCTCATTGGTGTTGACAAAGGAGACTCATTTGGGAGAGTAGGAGTATAGAAAACTCTATTCTCTATTACAGGGAATGCAGCAGTATGAAGTAAAGGCTGAGAGTTGTATAAGTGCTCACCACAAATGTGCTTGAAAATGAGACTCAGAAATCTGGGATATCGAACAGCAGCTGGTCTTGTCTCCTGCTGCACCAGGTTCCTCAAGCTCAGGAAAATCCACTTAGCCATGTCCATTGTAGTCCCATCCACCAGCTGTAGAACTATTGGGACTTCATCACGGCTTAGTTGGTCAAATGAACCAACTTTTCTGCTGAAGCACATCACCACTGAGGCAAATAGAAAGCTGTAGGTAGGAGACAGATCTTTCCTGAACAGCGTAGCTCCGATTTTGGGTTCTGCTACACCACTGAAGCGTAAAAACTTTCTCATTTATTCATTCTCAGGTTGAGGCATGTCATATGAATCAGCAATTGGCAGATGAAGGACCTCCCTGAGAAGAGCAGTAGTGATCTCAATGGTCTGAGTCCCATTGAGAATAGTCCCCTTTATGACTTTGGTGTTGGGGTTGTAGGCACAAGTGTACCAAAACTCGTACACCATCTCCTGGTACAGGACACCAGGAGTAGCAGTCATGGTGTAGTTCAACGGATGAACTGTCAAAAACTCCACCATTTGGTCATAACCTTTCCCCACATAGTTTTTGGGGATTGTGAGGTTGGCAATATAGTTAGTGGGTTTGATGGTTAGCATTGTGGTGACTGATGAGTGCTTCTGTACATCATCTCCAACAAATACTGGTAGAAAGGGATTGTTTCTTTGAGCCATTTGTGAAGGATTTTGGTTTAGAGAGGCAGAAGACACTTAGTCGATTTAGGGTTCTTGAGAATTTCTGGAAATAGTGAGGAAGACGAAGATGAAATAGTAGGGGGTATTTATAGGATTTGAATGTGAGTGGGTATGAGAGAGAAACATTTGGGCGGTTGATTTGAAAAAGTCGTTAACGGAAAACGGAACGGTTGTCCATGTCAGACCACTTGAGCCCTTTTTAATCACTAACACACGTAACCCACATTATCCGTAGTAATTAAGTTAATTAAAAGCAAAAATTAAGTAACTTAATTATGAAGAAATGTAGTTAAAAACTGCTGGTCGAAGCTGTTGGTCAAACCTGTGATGAGCAGGGTCATCACACGCTGTTCACTCTTCAAACTGTGCCCTCAACCTGTTCAGCCATGTAAGAGCAGGTTGTGTTCAATAGCTGACCAGGTTACAAGACAGTGTCTTGTAAATCAGTGTGAAGGAGTGAGCAGGGTGGATAATAGACCATTAGAGCAGGCTGGACGAGTAAACTGTTTTTGTTCAGCCTGTTGTATGTTCAAGCTGTTCAAGGATTTCAGAAAAATGTCTAAGTACAGAATATGCATAAGCTGTTCTGTCTAAGCTGTTCTGAGAAACTTGAGCAGTGTGAGACATACAATGTCTTAGACCTTTGAGGACACTTATTCACATTTGTTTAACATGCCCAGCTTGCTGACAAGGTAATTAAACCTGGTTTCATCAAGAGGTTTGGTGAAAATGTCTGCAAGCTGTTCATTTGTGGAAATAAAACTTACCTCCACATTACCTTTCTGAATGTGATCCCCGATGAAGTGATGTCTGACCTCAATATGCTTTGTTCTTGAATGAAATACTGGATTGTTGGAAATGGCTATAGCACTTGTGTTATCACACAGAATAGGAATTTTCCTATACACAAGCCCATAGTCTTCAAGCTGATGCTGCATCCACAGAATCTAACCACAGCAGCTTCCAGCAGCAATGTACTCAGCTTCAGCAGTAGAAGTAGACACTGAGTTTTGCTTCTTACTACACCAACTTATCAACTTGCCACCAAGGAGTTGACATCCACCTATTGTACTTTTCCTATCTAGCCTGCAGCCTGCAAATCAGAATCTGAATAACCTGTTAGATCAAGGCTTGAGTATTTGGGATACCAAAGACCCAAACCTGGTGTACCCTTTAGGTATCTGAAGATTCTTTTAACAGCAGCTAGATGAGATTCCTTTGGATCAGCTTGGAACCTAGCACACAAACAGGTGGCAAACATAATATCAGGTCTACTAGCAGTTAAATATAGCAAGCTCCCAATCATACCTCTGTAAGTTGTTACTGAAACAGCTTTGCCACTGGCATCAGCATCCAATTTTACATTGGTTGCCATTGGGGTTTTAATAGGAGAACTTTGATCAAACTTAAACTTTTTCAAGAGATCTAAAGTATACTTTCTTTGATTTATAAAAATTGCAGTTGAGGTTTGTTTAACCTGTATTTTTAAAAAGAAAGTAAGTTCTCCCATCATACTCATTTCATATTTGGATTTCATGAGTAATGAAAAATTCTTGCATAACTGCTCATTGGTAGAACCAAATATTATGTCATCCACATAAATTTGAACAAGCATAATATCAGACTTCACCTTCTTTATGAACAGTGTGGTATCCACTTTACCTCTGGAATACCCATTGCTCATAAGAAATTCAGTAAGAGTGTCATACCAGGCTCTAGGGGCTTGTTTAAGACCATAGAGAGCTTTGTCCAACTTATAGACAAAACCTGGGTGTTGTTCATTTTCAAAACCTGGAGGCTGCTTGACATAAACTTCTTCTTGCAGCTTCCCATTCAAAAATGCACTCTTCACATCCATTTGAAATACCTTAATGCTCTTATGAGCAGCGTAGGCTAGATACAAACGAATTGCTTCTAGCCTGGCCACAGGAGCAAATGTCTCATCATAGTCAATTCCTTCCTCCTGTCTATAACCTTGAGCAACCAGTCTTGCCTTATTTCTAATGACATGACCTTGCTCATCCATCTTATTCCTGAACACCCATTTAGTGCCAATTATAGTTTTACCTTTAGGAGCAGGGACCAGTTTCCATACCTTGTTTCTCTCAAACTGATTGAGTTCTTCTTGCATGGCAGTGATCCACTTGGCATCTTTCAGTGCTTCATCTACCTTCTTTGGCTCCATTAGTGAAACAAAACTGGAGAACATACAGAAGTTCCCTAAGTTGTCCCACCTTGTTTGTACCCCTTTGTTGATGTCACCAATTATTTGATCATTAGGGTGACATCTGATCCACTTAGGATCATTCTTCAATGAGGATTCTCCTGAGTTATCAGCAGCTTCAGCAGGTCCTGTTGAACAACTCTCAAGATTTTCAGACACACTGTTGTCTTGAGCCTGTTCACTTGTTGAACATGATTGACCACTGTTGAACATATCAGCAGAGGAACTAGAAATATCAGCATTGATAGGTTCAGGATATGCAGTTGTAATTAAGTCAGTACACTTATTCACACAGGGTGTATTGACATAATCATCATCATGCCCATCATGGTTAACAGGTTCCACACTGGATGTAGTGGAAGCTTTTGAGTCCTCTTCACTGTTTGAATGCATGAGATCATCAAAGTTTAACTCCCCTGAAACTGATTCAGGAACAGCTTTGGTGGAAGCATTCTTGGACTCTTCAAAGGTGACATTGATAGATTCATCTATCACCTTCCTTTTGTTGTTGTACACTCTGTAGGCTTTGGAGATAGCAGAGTAGCCAACAAACACACCTTCATCGGCTTTTGGTTCAAACTTTGCCAGTTGGTCCCTTTGATTCAGAATGAAGCAGGGACATTCAAACACATGGAAGTAGCTGACATTTGGCTTCCTCCATTCGAGCAGCTCATAGGGAGTCTTGTTGAACCTTTTCACCACTAAGGATCTGTTTTGGGTGAAACAGGCAGCGTTAACAGCTTCAGCCCAAAATGATGAAGGTAAACCAGATGCACATAGCATGGTTCTAGCAGCTTCAATGAGAGTTCGGTTTCTCCTTTCAGCAACTCCATTTTGTTGTGGAGTTCTTACAGCTGAAAAGTTTTGAGTGATTCCTTTCTATTCACAGAAGTCTTCAAGAGTACTGTTTCTGAATTCAGTACCATGATCACTTCTAAGCTGCTTCACTTGGGCAGAGTTCAACATTTCCATCTTTTTCACAAATCCAATAATTTCTCTAGCAGCCTCTCCTTTGCTCTTCAAGAAGATAACCCATGTGTACCTGGAGAACTCATCAACCATTACAAGAGTGTTTCTTCTTCCTCCTAGACTTGGGACATTTACAGGTCCAAACAAGTCCATATGGATTAAGAAGAGAGGAGTATCAATTGAAAAGTTATGTTTGGATTTAAATGATGATTTCCTCTGCTTGCCTTTCTCACAAGCTGTGCAGAGTTTATCCTTAACAAAAGTCATAGAAGGCAAACCTGTCACCAACTCTTTCTTACAGAGTTTGTTGATGTTCTTGAAGTTCAGGTGTGACAGCCTTTTGTGCCATAACCGGTTTAGGTCTGCATTTGTTCTTGTGGGAAAACAGGTTTCAGTTGTGGGATCAGCAGATTGCATGTCCACAACATATACACCTTTCTTTCGTTGAGCACATAGCACAACTTTGCCTTGGGGATCCAATATGTAACCCAGGTGCTCATCAAAGTTAACCTCGTAGCCGCATCACACAGTTGACTTATGCTAACAAGGTTATGTTTCAGCCCAACCACATAGGCTACTCTTTTGAACATTGCAGCACCAGCTTTAAGAGTTCCATATCCCTCAGTGGATCCCTGTACATTGTCACCAAATGTGACTTTTGGCCCTTTTTCAGGCCTGAGATCACTCAGCATGTCCTTACAACCTGTCATGTGCCCTGAGCAGCCACTGTCCAAGTACCAAACCTGGGATGGTTGTTTTTCCTGCAGAGTGAACAGAAGAATATTAGTCATTTTTAGGGGAACTCATCACAGAGATGAGTTCTCCTTCTTCATCAACATTTGTTGATGGACTTGTGATATCAACACTAATATTCCCTATTTGAATGGTATCAGTTTGGATACCACTTTCATTGACTAAGATGTTTCCAACACTGTTTATGTTAGCTGTGAGGGAACCATCAGAGTCAGCAGGCCTCATGTCCTCAGTTTCAGGACATTCTTTGGCCAGATGTGTCTTCATTCCACATTTATAACATTTTCTCCTTTTAACATTTTTAGAAGAAGACCTTTCAGAAACACATTCTGAGTTATTCCTGTTGATTTTACCAGTAGATTTAGCAAACTTATTACTATTTGATGAATCAACAGCTTGAGTGGAAAGTTCAATAGCAGCAGCTTTGCCTGTCTCTTCTTTCCTCTTTTTAGGAGGACAGATGTCAAAGATAGGAAGCTTAATTGGCTTTTGAATTTCCACAGGTTTAGGAAACTTATTCCCAGATCTCTCAGGCTGAGCAATGGCTTTGCCTTTGTCCTTCCTGAGATGTGATTGATGTTGCCTATCAACATAATCATTATTTCTGGTTTTGAAAGACTTATTCTTATTTAAAACCAGTTTACCACTATGATTAGAAAACTTATTTGAAATCACAGCAGGTTTGCCTTCAACATGAGACTTATTCTTGTTAAAGGCAGACTGCTTACCTTTTGAAAACTTATTTTCAAAATGTTCAGCATTAAAAGGATTAGTATGCCTTTTTATATCAGCTTTAGACCCAAAGCCTCTTTTGTCAACAGGTTTGGTGTCCACAGCTGTAGCTTGAACATGCTTTCCTTTCTTTTGCTTGTGTGAATCAGCAGAGCACTTTGCAAGCTTATTTGATGGAAAACTTATTTCATCAGCAGCTTTTGAGCTAGGTTCACACGAGCTGTCAGTGTTTTGAGGCCTGACAAACCTGTATGTTGAGATTAATTTACCATTCACTTTTTGAATAAAAGTGTTTGGAAGCTCACCAAGAGTGGACAATTCTTCTTTTAAATTATTAACCTCAACAATGGAAGCTGTTGTGTCAAGATCCCCTCCAAGATAGGCTTGGATTTGTGCAGGAATCTGCTGACTTATGCAGTGGCTGACTTTTTGTGCAGATTGACACCAAGAGTCAACTATCTTTTGAAGCTTAGCATGTTTTATATCTGTTTCTCTCTTCTCTTCCAGTAAAATGGAATTGATGTGTTTTAATTCATCTAGCTCAGTTTTCAACTTATGGAAACTGTCCAGTTTACTGGATTTTGTTTCAAGATCAGTTTTAAGCTTAGAGATTTCAGATAATAAAATAGTATGCTTCTCTACAGCAGCTTTCAGATCAACAAGCATATATTCAAACATTTTAACTTTTTCTTCAGAACTGTAATCCATAAAATTTTGTACCTTATACATCATTGTAGGGTTCCAGTTCTCCAGGCTGCTAAAAGCTTCAGCTTCAGCCAGATCCTGTTTGAAGTTGCTTGTTGATGGGACATCAGTGTTGGCCATCAGACAGTGATCGTCTTCTTCATCAGATGATGAATCAGACTCCTCCCAGTCACAAGTCTCTGCCATGAGTCCCTTTTGCCGGTTGGAAACCACTGAGTTTTCCAACTTCCTCAGCTTAGCCATAGCCATAAGGTACTTAACCCTATAGCCATCATCCATGTTTGTCTTGTGTGGTTTGGATGACTGACCAACAGCTTTTGACACACAATCAGCAGCTATATGTGTGACACCCTTGCCACAACAACCACCAATTACAATACACCCAGGATTAATCACCAACATACAATAACATAATTAAAGTAGTGCAACAAGTGTTAAACACCCTACGGTGCTATAAGGTACCAAGTCTAAGTCTACACACCCATACATTTATTACAATCATCCAGAATACATTACAACATTGTCTCATAACATAATTACCGATTAAGCAATACCAAAATCTTCCGAATCTTCAATATGTCCTAACTAGAAGGTCCGTCGGTAGACTTCCCTTTTCCTGTAAAATAAAAATCAACAACTGGGGAATAAGCGGATGCTTAGTGAATACAGAGATTATGCATTTTATAAATTTTTATGAAGCCCAAGGATAACACAGATGACTAACATCGGATATCCTCTTCGTACACAAAGTACGGACCAGAGCCGCAGCCCCTTCGAGCTCAAAGCTCGGCATTTAAACATACCATCTGAGACAAACGTACGACCGGGGATGACATACTGCCTACCGGGCCTAGGAGGGATCAGCTCCAGGTCATATAGCACAGTAACATCAGAGTAATCGATGCGACCCACCGGTCCATCACTAGATGCACAACAACCGAAAGGACATGCAACAAGTAAGAATGTGCATCTAGATCTACGCAAGTTAGTAGAATTCCAAACAATCAATGAAACAACAGGTCTCAGCAGGCAAAGCTTACATAAAACAAATATAAACATGCGAAATCTACTGTACTCACAGTGGGTGCGTAATTTATCTTTTAACCGATATTATTTCTCTTCGGGCTTTCAACCGGATCCACCAAGTACCCCACTGTGGGTTAAACAACACCACAAGGGACCTGTTATTAATTACAACAATACTTCGTATCAATAACCGTTTAAATCCATAAAATCAAGTTTCGTAAGTTTTGCAATATATTCTCCCCTTTCGGTCTATGTCCAAATCCATATTACAATTAAGTTGAACCCATCTCAAGTTCATAACTTGTCCTTTGAATAATTCTTGCCATTTTATGTGTTATTTATGAGTTTCATTCAAAATACTTGAGTTTAGAGAGTAGTATTCTCAATTTTAGGCATTAAACTCGAATTTAATGGGTTAGATTCGAAACCATGCATCAGATTCGAATCATATGCATCAGATTCGAACCCTTAGGGTCAGATTCGAACTCACCTTCGAATCTAGGGTTAGATTCGAACCCCATACCACAAATTCAACTTCCATTCGAGTTTAGGTGATAGATTCGAACCTCATGCATTAGTTTCAAACCCCATTCGATTCTGGGCATAGATTCGAACCCTCCATTCGAATCTAGGGGTAGATTCGAACCCCCCCCCCCCTTCGAATCTAATGTTACACTCGAAAACACACTCGAATCTAGTACCAAACTCGAGTTTGTTCTTGCATTTCGACTCTGTTCTTGGCATATTCGAGTCTGTTCATCATTTCAACTTAAATCCTTCATTTCTAAGGCTAAAATCACTAATATATCATGTATAATACCTAGATTCGATTCTACTATGCATATATTATCATATTCCAGCAACATTTCAAGCAAAACAGGCTCAAATTCGCACAAAACAACAGATTCGAAATCTAGTTTACTTCAAAACCGAAACTATAAACTTAAAAGATTCGATTCTTACCTCAATTCGTATGAAATCAGAAATCCGTTTGTAGATTGTTGTTGTACTCCTCGATACCTTTCCGTTAACGTATAATTCTCGATAATCTGACGGTCGGTTTGTGAGATAACTTAGAGAGATGTAGAGAGAAAAATCTTAGAGAGATAGTGTAGAGAGAGAGAGTGTAAAATGGAAAAATGAAGCCTTTTACCCTTTTTATACAACTTTCGTCATTTTTGCACATTTCACCACTCGACCTAACCGGTTCCATAAAATACTGATTTAATCTTAGAATTATCATAAATAACTTTTAAATTCATAATACTCCATAAAATTGATTCTGAGTTCAATTTTCTTAAAAGTAGCAACAAACTTGCTAAATATCCAAAATACATAATAATCGCCCAAATTCAACTTAAATATATATTTTCCACTTAATTAACCAAAATACATTAAAATAAATCCAAGGATGTTACAGCATGGGCTCCACCACGCTCAACTTCGTCCTCGAAGTTACTCGGATTCAAACAGTTGTGAATATTTTCTTAACATTTCCGCCTTTGTCTCCCACGTATGGTCTACTCCTTTGTGATGCTTCCAACGTATCAATACTATTTTAATCTCTTTGTTCCTTATTCTTCATTACCACAATATTCATAATATATTCCGACTTTTCAACATATACTAACCCTTTATGATTTCTAATTCATTATAATCAGCCTAATCTTCATTACCAGTTGTGAAGATTTAATAAAGATTTCTTCATGAAATACCAAGTGCTATTTCGACATTTCCTTAAATAATTCTAAATGAGATAACAGATTCCTAACATTTCTGTTATTCTCAATGAACCAACTCACCTCAGTGCAAATTTTATCCCTTTTTCAAAACAAGTAGTACACCTCATCGGTGATACTAACAAATATACTACATCGTTTCCCTCAAAACTGATTGGTTTAGGTGTCTCATCATATATTCCGATGTGGAAATAGTCCATTCATTCTGATCTTCTATCAGTTGTCAGTAAGCTGTACTCATAGCTATATGTGTGTTTAATCGCACTTATAACACAAACCAAGATTTGAAAATGAAACAACTCTTCTATTCTGACATAATCGAGTCTAGAATACTAAAACAATATTAATAACCTTTCCCACGTACATCTGTGCAAAATCTTTCTAATAATAAACTTCTTGAGTCTGTATATAAAATATACTGAATAATCAAGTTGTCTACAATCTACCAATCGTAGAAAACTTCTTAAATCTGTAATTACTGCGAGACAGATTCCAAATTCTCAATCATTCCTCTTTTAACAGAATCCTCCGAGATCCAATTCCAGAAATCACATACCACAAATTATAATCTATTGTAATCAAATTCACGTTTTGACATATTCAACTTAAAACTTATACCCGAATGTCTTCGATAATTACAATTACCGATTCCCCCATCATTGATATACAAATCTCTATTCATGATGTCCATAAAACGGTTGGGGTGTTACTTAATCAAAATATCGTGACCAGAGACTCGTAGTGCTCATAAATATTCCTGAAAGCCAATTTCAGTACATTCCCTCTTCGGACCTCAACTAATCATATCCCATTCGTAGATTAATCTTAGAAAAATAATTAGCTCTCATGCAGCTAATTGAATAATCATCATTTCTCGGCAGCGGATATTTATTTATTATAGTCAATTTGTTCAAACCACTTTAATCTATGCACATTCAGTAGATACAAAACAGTACGAATAACAAACTTTTGGAGAAGCTCCAGGAATCAAGTCAATACCAACTTTTCACTTGTCTTTCAGGTGCCACACAGACAAGTCTTCCATACACATTTATGGAAACATTTGGGACAACAGGCGCATCGGCCACAGTTCTCTCTTCAATCTTGGTATCAATAGCATATACCATACAAGACTCACGACCCTAAGCAATCAGTTTTCGGGACCTAACAATCATCATTAGACATTGATCCCCACTTCTCCAATACTCATATATACAATTTTTCTCGCCTCCTTTCGGCGAAGTTATCTTTATTATTCCTTCATTGCAAACTACATGCGTCTTGTCACATATATTTAATAAATTCTTTCTAATTATCGTATCAAATCACCGATCTCTATTGAAATCAAGCCAGGATTGAGTACTACCTCCTCAATCACTAAAGTACAATCATGATACACATGATCTACGTTAACTAATGTGTTACTTAACAATTTCAACATCAATCACAACTATCAACTTAGTCCAAAAGACTAACATTGATTGCACAAATGCAGTAGTTACGATTTAATTAATTGGCACCAGAATTTAAACAAAACTCATGACCACCTCCGAATCTCTTTTAGATTCCGAATCGTAGTATTAGACCTTTCTTTACGGTATAAGCAAATTTCATTACTGTCCAAAGTCTCTTTAACTTTCTTATTGATCAATTATCATATCAGTAAGTATACTATCCTCAAGTAGCATTATATTTCCTTTTTGACATTGTCATTCTTATTTATAACGTCGACATCTTCTATATTTATCACGTTACATTCACTAAATGATATCGGAGTAAGATCCAAATTTGAAGACTACATCTTTAATTTTCTAAGGTGTGACTATGATATAGGTATTCTAACTCGGCTAATGTGTTACTAGTAACTTCTATGTCAAATCTAGCCAGTAACTTAAACAGCGTCATGACTGGTCGTTTGTTCAAAACAGTAGACACAAAAGGCTTGTTGATATCAGAATTAAACATCATTATTGCAAGCATAAATTTAACTTATAAAAGTACCCGCATCCACCTCCGGGTTTTCCCTAGCTTCCTCCACGGTAATCTGAAATGCACTAGTCTGTCCCCTTTTTGGCTGGTTCCGGCGGTTGACTGAACCACCACTTGATCCTCCAAATGATCGAGTCGACGATGGAGCAGCAGCAGCTGGATCGTTCCTTCTGCAATTCCTACTGTAGTGTCCCCATACACCACACTTATGGCAGGCATCCGATCTCCGTGGGCATTCACTTTGGTAGTGGCCCAATTCTCCACAGCAGAAACATGCACGAGCATGACCAGGAGAACTAGACTGCCGACGATAAGACTGTTGTGGCGAGTACTGTGATGATCGTGCAGAACCAGAGTAGCCTCCTTCACGTTGACGTTTCGGCGGTGAATGTTGAGTTGGGTTAGTTGAAGCAGCATCAGCAGACCCCATCACATATCCTGACATAATCAGGATCTGTTCTACATTTCTGGCAGCTTCCAGCAGACTAGCAAACGTGGGGTAACGTACGTTGCTCATCACCCTTCGGATTTCCAAATCAAGACCAACCTCAAATCGAGTAACTTTTCTTTCTTCTGTATCAACCTGATGAGGCGCAAATAAACTTAGCCTTGTGAACTCTACCGCATATTGGGACACAGACTTAGTCCCCTGAATTAGTTTCATGAACTTAGCTTCTAGTCTTCGGCGTTCATCGGCCGGGCAGTATTGCTGAGTGAAAATTTCAGTAAACTCAGCCCATGTCATTCTAAAAACCTTCTCCATTGTTAAGGCATTCACCATTGAATTCCACCACATTACTGCGTCTTTGGTGAACATAGCAGTAGCGAACCGGACCATGTCCTTCTCAGCACAATCACTGATTCGGAATGTCCGTTCTGTGGTTGTTATCCATTCCAGAGCAGCAACAGCATCACCGAGTCCATTAAACTCGACTGCTCCATTTCCCTTAAAATCCTTAAACCGACAGCCCCTGGGCTTATTAGATGACCTAGTATTGTCATCTTGTTCGTCATTGCTTTTCTCTCTTTCCTTATTCTTCCTCTTATCTTCTCTTCGTTTAGCTTCGGCCTCATCTCGAGCCCGAAACTGATCTTGAATCATTCGATTCTGCTCAGCCATCATAGCTAGCATCATCTCTCTGGCTTCTTCAGGTGTCATTCCTCCTCCAGACATGTTTTGTAATATAAACATATAATTTGTTTAGCAACATGTCATAAACTTAAAGACACCATTCATTTGTCCCGTATGATAGTCAATCTCTTATAATTACTAGATCGTAACCTATCTTAGTTCAGAATATTACTTAAACCACTACATATCATTACCTAATGTTTGAGATCAAGACCTCACGGACTCTTGAATCTCAAACAACTGCTCTGATACCATCTCGTGTGACACCCTTGCCACAACAACCACCAATTACAATACACCCAGGATTAATCACCAACATACAATAACATAATTAAAGTAGTGCAACAAGTGTTAAACACCCTACGGTGCTATAAGGTACCAAGTCTAAGTCTACACACCCATACATTTATTACAATCATCCAGAATACATTACAACATTGTCTCATAACATAATTACCGATTAAGCAATACCAAAATCTTCCGAATCTTCAATATGTCCTAACTAGAAGGTCCGGCGGTAGACTTCCCTTTTCCTGTAAAATAAAAATCAACAACTGGGGAATAAGCGGATGCTTAGTGAATACAGAGATTATGCATTTTATAAATTTTTATGAAGCCCAAGGATAACACAGATGACTAACATCGGATATCCTCTTCGTACACAAAGTACGGACTAGAGCCGCAGCCCCTTCGAGCTCAAAGCTCGGCATTTAAACATACCATCTGAGACAAACGTACGATCGGGGATGACATACTGCCTACCGGGCCTAGGAGGGATCAACTCCAGGTCATATAGCACAGTAACATCAGAGTAATCGATGCGACCCACCGGTCCATCACTAGATGCACAACAACCGAAAGGACATGCAACAAGTAAGAATGTGCATCTAGATCTACGCAAGTTAATAGAATTCCAAACAATCAATGAAACAACAGGTCTCAGCAGGCAAAGCTTACATAAAACAAATATAAACATGCGAAATCTACTGTACTCACAGTGGGTGCGTAATTTATCTTTTAACCGATATTATTTCTCTTCGGGCTTTCAACCGGATCCACCAAGTACCCCACTGTGGGTTAAACAACACCACAAGGGACCTGTTATTAATTACAACAATACTTCGTATCAATAGCCGTTTAAATCCATAAAATCAAGTTTCGTAAGTTTTGCAATATATTCTCCCCTTTCGGTCTATGTCCAAATCCATATTACAATTAAGTTGAACCCATCTCAAGTTCATAACTTGTCCTTTGAATAATTCTTGCCATTTTATGTGTTATTTATGAGTTTCATTCAAAATACTTGAGTTTAGAGAGTAGTATTCTCAATTTTAGGCATTAAACTCGAATTTAATGGGTTAGATTCGAAACCATGCATCAGATTCGAATCATATGCATCAGATTCGAACCCTTAGGGTCAGATTCGAACTCACCTTCGAATCTAGGGTTAGATTCGAACCCCATACCACAAATTCAACTTCCATTCGAGTTTAGGTGATAGATTCGAACCTCATGCATTAGTTTCAAACCCCATTCGATTCTGGGCATAGATTCGAACCCTCCATTCGAATCTAGGGGTAGATTCGAACCCCCCCCCCTTCGAATCTAATGTTACACTCGAAAACACACTCGAATCTAGTACCAAACTCGAGTTTGTTCTTGCATTTCGACTCTGTTCTTGGCATATTCGAGTCTGTTCATCATTTCAACTTAAATCCTTCATTTCTAAGGCTAAAATCACTAATATATCATGTATAATACCTAGATTCGATTCTACTATGCATATATTATCATATTCCAGCAACATTTCAAGCAAAACAGGCTCAAATTCGCACAAAACAACAGATTCGAATTCTAGTTTACTTCAAAACCGAAACTATAAACTTAAAAGATTCGATTCTTACCTCAATTCGTATGAAATCAGAAATCCGTTTGTAGATTGTTGTTGTACTCCTCGATACCTTTCCGTTAACGTATAATTCTCGATAATCTGACGGTCGGTTTGTGAGATAACTTAGAGAGATGTAGAGAGAAAAATCTTAGAGAGATAGTGTAGAGAGAGAGAGTGTAAAATGGAAAAATGAAGCCTTTTACCCTTTTTATACAACTTTCGTCATTTTTGCACATTTCACCACTCGACCTAACCGGTTCCATAAAATACTGATTTAATCTTAGAATTATCATAAATAACTTTTAAATTCATAATACTCCATAAAATTGATTCTGAGTTCAATTTTCTTAAAAGTAGCAACAAACTTGCTAAATATCCAAAATACATAATAATCGCCCAAATTCAACTTAAATATATATTTTCCACTTAATTAACCAAAATACATTAAAATAAATCCGAGGATGTTACAATATGGCCAGGTTTGCCACATTTGAAGCACTCAGCTTTGGTCTTATCAAATGCCTTCTTTTTAACAGCATTTGAGCTTTCCTGCAGCATGTTTCTTCCAAACCTTTTCTTGTTGAACCTTTTGACAAGCATGACTATCATTTGCTCATCATCCAGTTAAGCAATTTCTGCATTTTCTTCCTCACCAGACATTTCCTCCTTATCATCAGCCTGTTGATCAGGTTGAGTGAACACATCACTCACTTGATTTACAGGTTGTCTCACACTGGCCACAAAGGGTGCACCTTTCTTAGATATTTCCAAGGCATTTCTCTTTTGTTGCCTTGACTGCTCATCATTCAGTAAGGATCCATACAGATTAGCAAGATCCATACTTCTGATGGTACCTGAATTCCTTAAGATTGTAGAAAAATAATTCCATTCTTCAGGCAGGACGTCTAAGAATTTGTTTACCAAAGTCAGGCTGTCCTTGGTGATCCCAACAGCTTTGAGATCATTTACAAGAGCAGTAAACCTGGTGTAGGTTTCAGTGAGAGTCTCCTTTGGTTTTGCAAAGAAAAGTTCATACTGTCTAACAAGATTATTTATCCTGTTGTCAAGTGTGATTGTGGGTCCATCATAGACGGTACACAAAGTATCCCACATCTCCTTTGCAGTCTTCATCTTCTCAACCTGTTTGAACACATCATCAGGCAGAGAGATGACCAGGTTATTTCTGGCCTTTGCATCAAGAGCCACCAGCCTTTTGTCTTCATCAGACCATTGAGCTTTTGCTTTCTCAAATGTTCTGATTTCAGGAGCAGCTCCTTCAACAGCAAGAGTTATAGTTGTAACAGAGGTTGGCACATAGGGACCCTCCATTACAATCTCTGGAAGTTGCACATCCAGATTCTCTAAGTAGAGCATCATTCTGCACTTCCAACCAGAAAAGTTCTGATGATTGAACTTTGGAGGTTTACCCATTGAGCCATTGTCATAGTATGAGGAATTTGCAGCACTGTTGTCCATGGAAACTTTGGGAGAATGAGAGATCTAGAATGACACACACTCTAGCCTGCTCTGATACCAGTTGTAGGTCCCAAAAGATATCCCAAGTATATAGCCTTAAGCTGTAGAGGGGGGGGGGGAGTGAAAACAACTATTTAAAAACTACACACAATTTTCTCAATGTTTGTATGTTTTATCAACAAATGTTAATTAGAAACGAGCTTGAATGCGGAAAGGTTCAAGCTGAGATGACAGATACAACAGTATGTTTAACTAGTCTAAGACAGACTTAAACTAGTTACAATGAATACACTCACTAAGAATCACTCACTGTGTTTACAAGACTCAGAGGAACAGCTTGAACAAGAACAACATAGACACCAAGCACTGTTTTATTCAAGCAGACTTGCATGCATGAAGAACACACTTGAATGCACGTTCACTCTTGGTTTTAGCACTTAGCTTTTTGGCTTAATCTTTCAATCCTTGGAAGTTTCTTTTTATACTCACTCAGAGGATCTAAGTGAAGCTTCTTCATTGGACGAAAGGAAAAAGAGAAAGCCTTGTTGAAAAGACAACATAAACTTTTCTGCACATTCTGAAAAGCAGACTTGTCTTCATGTGGGCAGAACTTTTGTCTTTTCACTTTGTCTACTGTTGCATTGCCTTTAACCAAATAAGGAATGTCAACTTTGCGTCTTTCTTCCTTTGTCAAGGCCTATTTTGATATAAGAAAAAGGTCTGTCACCCTTTTTCAAATATCATTTTGTCTTCATGTAACAGAACAGCTTGGGCAGGCTGAGCAGTTCTGATTTCCACTTTGTCTTCGACTTTGTAAACTGATCTTTTAGCCAAAAACAATACATGAGGACTTGGAAACATATTCCATAAAGTGTTTAGCCTGTTCACAAAGAACAGGTTCTGTTCACAAAGAACAGAACACTTGTAAACTACCCAAGCTGCTCACCAGTGTAGAGCAGCGTAGACAGTTTATGTCCAGCCTGATCAGCAGACTGAACAGCTTGAACAAAACTGCCTTTGTTGCAACATATGCAACACATAGAACAGCTTCAGGCTGATATTGCAAATCATTTTTCATGTTTCAATAAGGCATATAACAGGCCTTAAATTCAACCTTCAAAAGCATCAACAGGTTTGGTTGAGAATCTCCCCCTCAGATGCTGAACAGGTTTGACTGAGGCCTTTTTGTGCCTAACATATATATATATATATATATATATATATATATATATATATATATATATATATATATATATATATATATATATATATATATATATATATATATATATATATATATATAATATATAAGGAATTTTGTAAGGATATACACGTAATATTGAAAGTTTACAAGGATATATATGAAATTCTCCCATTTTTAAAAGGATAAAATGGTCAGAAAATCCACACGTAAACATTGAAACTAAGGATCGTTTATGTAAAACTAAAAGTGGAGGTGACCGTGTACAAAATTTGGGTCAAACAAAGAGACTATTCTTATAATTTACTCTTATTATATATACATACATTTATCAACTCCACTCATCCAGGGGCGGATGTAATATGTTATGATGGGTGTCACTCGACACCGATAAATTTTTAAAATACTGAGTTAGGTATGTATTAAAAATTCGAGTGACACTTAGGATTTTTTTTGAGTGACACCTACGAAAAATTTATAAAAGTATTATACACAAATCTAATTTATATTTGTTGAATTCAAAACCCAAACTTATTAAAATATTATTGAGTTTAATCATAAAAACATAAAAGAAAAACAGAAGCCCAATAGAAATATAAAGTATAAGAGACAAGATTCAAGAACCAACCAAAAAGATTATAAAAAAACCCGAAAAAATTAGCCCAAACGTTGTTGAAGACACTGGTCCATTTGGTAGAACAACCTCTAATCGATATCATCGCTTCTCATGGGTTAGGAAGATGCTTAAATATGTTGAAAACCCCTAACTGTGTGATTCTTTTAGGGACTTTGATGCATCAAAGTTATTAAGGTTGGTGGAGATCTATCCGAATGATTTTAATTGTTGAAGCTAATATTGTGTAAGGTCTTGCACTACACAGATCTATCTAGACGCGACACACACCAAGGAGTGCGGAATCCTCGTTAGCGGCTTGACGGATATAACACTCACAAGAAACACGGAGACTACAACGGCGTTGTACGATCGACCACGAACGAACCTACGCGATGATTCTCTCCGAACGAACACAATATCAGCTGATAAACTCGAGATCGCCTTTTGCTAATTGCTCACACGAATTCTGCAAAAGTCTGCTAATGATTCGATTTAATCCTTAATTATAGAGGTCCATTCGAGTTTGTCATTGGACAAACTCGAATCCAGGCCCAAGGCCCATTCGAGTTTGTCTTCATGACACATTCGAATTTACCTCCCATATTAAATTCGAATTTATCCTATATTCGAATTTCTCATGTTCAACTTCTATTTGAATATATGATGTAACTTATGTTTGAATTAATCTTTGGACTTTATGTTTGAACTTCTTGTAACACATTACATCAAGTTCAAACATACAATCAATAAATATCAAACACATATAAACACATATATCAAACACTAGTTAGTATTCAATACTTTGTAACATGACTTAGACAAAATGCTAATATGACTCAGACTGCTATCGTCACACAGGGTGTACCAACAGACTCCCCATTGACGATAGCTTCTAACTATTTTCATTTTGATTAAGAACTAGTTTTATTCAAGCTACTGCCAGCATACAATCCTTGCTCAAAACATACTTTAACTACATTCTGATACTTTCTAGCCTCAAACTCCATATGTGCATCACTCGAGATTTTATGAGTGTAAAGCACTTGCAGGTCATCCTTGGAAAGATTCACAAGGTGCAGCGGATCATACACTCTAAGAATCACTTTTTCTTCAAAGTCCTCCATCACTGCTTCACCTGTTTCACTCTCCACGTACCACCAATTGAGGTTTTTCAAAACGTTCTGTGGCATTGGCTTGAGAGGAACTTTCTTCAGACATCTAACTAGTTTATACTGAATTTTCATCCACGGTCTACCAGTTAGAGGATCAATTCGACTGTTGTCCATCACTCGTTTACCAACTCTTGGATTGAGCCTTTCAAATTTTCTCGACCTCCCTTCTTTTCTGATGATCTTAGCTATGACTTCAACATAAGGGTCGTCGCCAATATTTATGAGCTCCTTCCATGCTAATGCCTTTATCTCAACCTTTGGCAAGGAGTTAAAATCTTTCAGTCTTCTTCTGAGATACTGGAGGCCATCCTTTCGCTTGATAATGAATAGCTGCAGTTCTCGATCAAAGAACCAGCTTAAAATATTTCCTGATAGCTCTCCAGCACCGGGCACGCGCATCTTTTTCTTCATATCTAAATCCTTTTTCTCTGCCCTGAACCACAACTTCCTTTTTTCTTCATTTGTAAGCTCTCTGGCAGGCTCTTCAATTGATGATTCAGCATTTAAAGCAGCTTTGACTACTTCTATGTCAATCACATTATTTCCTCAGGGGGAGATGAGTTGTAAGGATAGTGAGGAGCCAAGAAGGGGAAATGATGATGAAGATGAAGGCGATGATCCCAATTCACAGAAAGAGAATGAGCCAGTAGATTTTCCTGCTGCTCTATATGCTGAAACTCAGGGGGAGCCTGTTCAAGGAGGAGAAGGAGGAGAAGCAAGCTCCTCAAAGGTCACAGAGAGTGAAATACATGAAATGATTGAAGCATTAATGGATATTGAGGAAGAGCCCCTAGACTTTGGTTTTGATTTTGAGGATGAAATTGAAGACCTTGAAGAGGGGGAGTTCATGCCTGAAGACATAGCAGACTAGAAATCTGACCTGTGGCAGGAAATGTCTGATCAGCATCATCACGAATCGCGGATATAGCAGAAATCTTTCTCTGTCTGGAGCTGTTATTTGTTGAACAAACTCATAAAACAACATCTCTGAGAAGCTAAACCTTTGATTGTACACCAATGCTATCATTCCGGACTGAATCTTCGATACAATGTAATCGAAGCCTGCTTTCTTCGCAGGAAAACATACCATAAAAACGTGTGCCAAATATCGCCATTGTCCTATAAGCCCACTTTTCATGTAAGAAGACTTAGTTACGTCCAGGCTATACCCCATTCTAACAAAAGCGACCTAACTGATTGATAACGGGAAGTCAATCGACCCATTCTCTTGTTCTTGAGATCCCAGCTGCAAAACTTGACGTAACATATCTGCTGAAAACACTAGAGGGTGTCCAGCGACCCTCGTCCTTAATACTGTCGGAGTAACAGTACAGTCCACTTGCAAATGATCCCAAAACTGACGAACGTAAGGGATCACTATCTGAATGTTATGGGATAGAGCATATGCAATCCTTGATCCAATCAGAAAATCCACCATCTGGCGGTAGGCTTGAGCCTCTGGAATCGCATGGTCAGGAGAGATGACCATGTTATGCTTAGGAACCAAAATTCTATCAGCCATGTCTGCACAATACAGCATATAAGATATTAGAATTATTAAAAAGAAATAAACTTGTTTAAATTCAAATTTGTTTTATTTTGAACTTGTATAAGTACAAAATCCAACACTTATGAATTTCTACAAGTTTAATTTAAATTTTAATCAAATAATTCGAATATAATGACAAATTCGAACAACAAATTCGAAGGACCACTCATTCGAGTTTAATGACTTATTCGAGTTTAGTGACAAACTCGAATCTAGCCAAGAACAAACTCGAATGTGTCGGTGACTTTAATCACAATACTCCAAGAATTTAACCTTTTTAGACGTAGAAAATCACATCCATTTGTCCTAATAGGTTCTAATCAAAGATATTTGTAATCAATTTGACATTTCATCGGTTCAAAGTTTGTTATTTTGAACTACAAACTTTCCACCTTAAAAACTTAAAAATCCTTTAATTTTGGCTCAATTGGAGTCTAACACCACCTAAATCTTGTACAACACTATTGATTATACCTAGATTTGTTGGTAATCTCGAACACAAATGGACAAAAGTCGACAAATAGTGTGAAACTCGAAAATCGGCAAAGTCGAAGGAACAAACTCGAGATCGCTGGCGATAAACTCGAAGGGTCAAAGTCGAAGGTAGGTGATTTATGACTATCACTGTTGACCTATTTATACCAACCTTCTTCGAGTTTGATACCTTTCTCGAGTTTACTGTCAAACTCGAGGCCCTGCCAAATTCGAATGTATATTCGAATTTTGCTTAGACTCGAATTTAATCTGAAAATTTTTGAAAATTTCGAAAATCTTTGAAACAAATTCAACTTTTTCAACCTTTTCAACCTTTTCGTGTAACGGAATAAACTATGCCAAATCTTTTACCCTAAGCACAAGATTTTCACGCAATGTTTATTTTATTCAACTAGGAATGCACCCTCAGTAAATTTTGACCTTTTTCCTAAAAATTTGAAAATAAAATTAAAATTAAAAAGAAAATTTAAAAATAAAGTAAAAGTTGTGAACAAAAATTAAACTTAGACTAAAATACATTATTTAAAATTTACAACGTATACTAAAAACTTAACAGAATGTTTTTGACGAGCATAGTCAAAGAAAGGTTCAATCAGATAGCGGTGTCAAATACGCACTTTCAGTACTTAAACTTTCACACTTAGGAATTTTTGATTCCTTTGATTGTTTGGCATGACATACATTTCTAGCCGATTGTTGGTATTATTTCCCCTTTAAACATGTTACATTTCGGAATATCCCTTGGTCTTTTTATTTATCATGAAATTATCTTACGTGACTCAGACATAGACATACTTTTATGATCAAGGCATACACACAATGATTCTAACTTTTTGGTACTTGCAAACTTTCTTTAAAAGGCAAACATCGGACATAGGTCTGTATTTACATACAACAAAGTGTCTTAGTTTGTCTTAAGGTTTATTTTTAAAGCTAGCAAGACAGCGGTGACAGGTCTGTACCGACGTACAACAAAGAGACTTATCTTGCTAACCCGAATCAAAACAGAGGCAACAGGTCTGTACTTACGTACAACAGAGTTACTTGTTTTGACTCTCAACTCAGTATGATTTTTCTATTCTTTCCATTTTAAGATGTACCTGATGTTGCTATACATCCCCAGAAAGTTTGCATACCTCATTTAGAATCAAAGTCTATATGTCTCTAACATAAAAATTAAGACTAATTGGTCATACATCTAAGTTAGTGACACGTTTGACTTTTTCTTGAATATTTTATTAGCCTTGAGACTCCCTGTAACACCCGAGTTACCACAAACAGTACACGTCATAATTTCTTTAAGTACATTTCATTAAGTAATAAATATATTGTCTGATACCACAGGTCCACATACCTGATTCAAAAAGCTACAAGATACTTAATTACAAAATATATTAATCATATGATGGTGGTCTAATCTAGCTTCTAAAATCTTCAATCAGAGTGCGGAAGATTGAACAAGCTACCCGAGACCGCAATAATCAGAACAAAATAGTCATCAGCAATAGGTTCAAAAGTATGCAATCCTCCAGTATCAAGGTTCACTTAGCTTGGGACGAACTACCTGCTATAACCTTGGCCTTATCAGATTTTCCTGTAAAGAGAGTTGTCATGACAGAGTAAGCTAATATTGCTTAGTGAGTTAACAGAGTACCATTAGTTACCACACATATAAAACATACTATTAGTTCATGTCGGTAAGTCAACACGTCAGAGACGGCAAAGATTTGGGAGTCAACCCAATCTATATTCCCATGTGTAAGGCCGAAGCCTTACGGGAAGTGTATGGAAACAAGTCAGATAGGAAAGGAATCTGCAGAATTCCTCCCTGTGAATGGAGATCTCGCATTCGGTCCGATCAGTTTATGCAGTATGCAGAGGCAAATGTATCAACAATCAAGTAAGCAGTAAGCATGATAAGTATTTACAAAAATGTAAAAGTGAACATGCAATCCAAGGCATTTCAGATATCTAGTTTCAATAATGTCAAAAGTAAGTCTCTATGATACAATAAAGTATTCAAGAAACGTGCAGCAATAACAAAAGTTTCCATACAGTTCAGTAACATTCACCAATAAGTATCGAAACATATGCAAGTAATTAATGAAATCTGTCACTCACAGTAGTCCTGAGCAAGGTAACTTAGTCAGTTAGTGCTTAACGAATTAAGCCGTCCAATTTACTCTGTCAAATCGACCGGTTCCTGCAGTTCAGTTTCAAGTCTGGTATATTAATGTCAAGTTTATAACATGACCTATCTAACCTTAATTATATAATCAGGTTATTGTCATATCTTGTTGTCGAGTCTGTGGTAGTTCCTAACGTCCCAAAGTGAGTCTTTTCTTATCATTGAACAATCAAGCCAACAGGAACTCCCATAGGTCCATCCCAGGGTATATACTAGAGTTCTTATCAGATTACTACTGTCCATAAGATTACAAATATATGGCCTTGATACAAAAGCCAACCCTATTATTAGCAAGGTGAAACATGACATACAATTTTTGAGGGTTCATATAGTGTCTGTTAAATTAGTTGTGCATAAAATGGTTATGCATTATGAAAACTTGAGAGTTTTATCGAAATCATCAGATAAAATGTTTTCAATTACAGATATTCATAACATAAGGCCGATCAATAACTTATTCTGATTTAGGAATTATTTTTGGCTTGGAACTAAACCAGATTCGAAAACAGCCAAGTCGAGTCTAAAGGGGACAGATTCGAATTAAGGGACAGATTCGAATTAGGGTCAGATTCAAATTAGGGGACAGATTCAAATTAGGGTCAGATTCGAATTAGGGGAACAGATTCGAATTAGGGAACAGATTCGAATTAGGGTCAGATTCGAATTAGGGAACAGATTCGAATTAGGGTCAGATTCGAATTAGGGAACAGATTCGAATTAGGGTCAGATTCGAATTAGGGGAACAGATTCGAATTAGGGACAGATTCGAACACTATCTTCGAGTCTAGACATGAATTTCTCGAATTTGTTCTTCTTGTTCATCGATTTTCCAGGTTTTAGCAACTAAACATGAACATAAATAAGGGAGAAGTAGTCACTAACCTTCGTCCAAGCTATAGCAGTCGATTATAGACGTTTTCCAAGCAAAAACAGGTCCTAAACGAGAGCAAATCAGCTTCGAATGAAGAGAGTTTGAGCAATTTCGAGTTTGCTCTTCAAAAGCGAACCAAAAGACAGAAAAAGGGTCGAATTTCCTCAAATCGAAACCAAATCGAACATGCAATGACAGATTAATGTAGAGCTCGACGCTATCTATCCGATGACGTATAAATCACGAGAATCCGATAAGCCGTTTAGGAGAAAAGCTAGAGAGAAGTCAGATTGTAGAGAGAGAGAGAGAGAGAGAGAGAGAGAGGGTTCTAGCTTTTCAAAACCAAGGAAATGAGGTGGAAGGCTCTATTTATAGGAAATAGAGAAAAATCAGGTTTTCTACTGAATTTCTGGAATTGACCAACTTTTATTTTTAACAATCTAATTTGCATTTTCAGATGCAAATAATAGCAAGGAAGTTCTGGATTTGCTATAATTATCTTTTTAGACTAATTTTATTCATTTTTGTCCATTTCGCTCTTTTTCAGTATTTAATTTGTCAATTAGCTAAATTTAATTATTAACTTTATTTCAGCTAATTTGGGGCAAGTTTTCATAATTAATTATAACTTAATATAATTAACTATTTAAAATTCATGTTTTCGGTTAATTACTAATAATTGGACAAAATTGCTTAATTATTCAAAGTTTGATGTTGTAATTTATATTTAATAATTTACGGGCTGTTACAGTCTTCCCCCGTTAAATTGATTCCGTCCTCGGAATCGACTAAAACAGAAATAACTTTGGATATTTTTGCCTAATTTCGTCTTCTCGCTCCCAAGTTTGCGCAGATCCCTTATGGTATTTCCATTGAACTAACACCATTGGAATTTCCTTGCTGCGCAATTTCGAAACCTTATGATCGATTATACGCTCGGGCTCTTCTTCGTATCGCAACTGCTCGTCAATTTGTACGTCTTTCCAAGGAATTGCAGCTTCAGCGTCAATCAAACACTTTCTGAGATTACTAACGTGAAATACATCATGAATCCCAGACATTTCGGCAGGCAACTTTAATCTGTAGGCTTGTAATCCTACACGCTCGAGAATTTCGAAAGGACCAACAAATCGAGGGCTCAACTTCCCCCGTTTTCCGAACCTTACTATCCCTTTTCTTGGCGAGACCTTCAACAACACTTTATCACCAACCTCAAACACAATTGGTTTACGTCTTCGATCATGATATTTCTTTTGTCTGTCATGAGAAGTCTGTATCCGCTGACGAATCAATTGTAGCTGATCATGGGCTTCTTGCAAAATGGCTGGTCCTGAGATCGGACGCTCACCTGTTTCCCTCCAACAGGTTTGAGTTCGGCATCGACGTCCGTACAAAAGCTGATATGGTGGCATGCCAATAGTCGAGTGATAACTATTGTTGTAAGCAAATTCTACAAATGGAAGGTGAGTATCCCAATTTCCTCCGAGATCAATCACACAGGCGCGTAGCATATCTTCCAAAGTCAAAATCGTTCTCTCACTTTGCCCGTCGGTTTCTGGATGATAAGCGGTGCTCATCTTAAGTTCGGTACCTAGTCCATTCTGAAAGGCCTTCCAAAAGCGAGAAGTAAATTTGCTGTCACGGTCAGATACTATAGACAATGGAACACCGTGTCTAGTCACGATTTCTTTCATGTACAATTCAGCTAACTTTTCGAGGCGTTCATCTTCACGTATGGGTAGGAAATGGGCTGACTTAGTGAGTCGATCCACTATTACCCATATAGAGTCATGATTCCGCTTAGTCCTGGGCAGCTTCGTCACAAAGTCCATGGTTATATGGTCCCACTTCCATTCCGGGATTGGCAATGGTTGTAGTTCCCCATACGGCTTCTGATGTTCAGATTTGACTTGCAAGCAAGTCATGCAATTTTCTACATATCAACCTACATCCTTCTTCATTCCATGCCACCAATATTCCGTTCTCAAATCTTGATACATTTTAGTAGAACCAAGATGTATCGAAAATTTCGACATATGAGCCTCCGACAGAATCTGATCATGAACACCTCCTAACCTGGGAACCCATATTCTATTCATGAACCGTCTAAGACCACGTTTGTCAAGGGTCAGCTTGGTCACATAAGTAACCATACGCTCGGATTTCAAGTTCTCATCCTTAATGGCTTCGGTTTGAGCGGCGATTATTGATTCAGGTAGAGCAGACTCCAAAATGACAGAAGTCATTGCATAACATCGGATATAATGGTTTTGTCCGTTTTTGCGGCTTAGGGCATCTGCTACTATGTTTGCTTTACCTGGATGGTAAAGGATCTCACAGTCATAGTCTTTAATCAATTCCATTGATCGCCTTTGTCGCATATTCAGCTCTTTTTGATCAAATATATACTTCAGACTTTTGTGATCTGTATATAATTTGCATCTAGTCCCATACAGATAATGCCGCCAAATCTTCAATGCAAAGGTTACGGCTGCAAGCTCCAAATCATGCGTCGGATAATTCTTTTCATGCGCCTTTAGCTGCCTTGATGCGTAGGCAATTACTTTATCCCGCTGCATCAGCACACAACCTAATCCCATCCTTGAAGCATCACTATAGACTACAAAGTCATCGTTACCCTCAGGTAAGGCCAAAACTGGTGCTTCAATTAGCTTACGCTTCAGAGTCTCAAAAGCTCGATCTTGAGTTTCATTCCATTCAAACTTAACTTCTTTCTTTGTCAGGCTGGTTAAAGGTACCGCAATCTTGGAGAAATCACAAATAAATCTTCGATAATAACCAGCTAATCCCAAGAAACTTCGAACTTCAGATACGTTTTTCGGTGCTTCCCACTTCTGAACCGCATCTACTTTCGATGGATCCACGGCTATTCCCTCACCCGAGACAATATGTCCTAAAAATTGCACCTGGCGTAACCAGAATTCACAATTGGAGAATTTTGCATAGAGTCGCTCCTTTCGTAACAATTCTAGCAATTCTCGCAAATGCTTCGCATGGTCAGATTCAGACTTAGAGTAAATTAAAATGTCATCAATGAAGACTATCACTGATTTGTCCAGCATTGGTCTACATACTCTATTCATGAGGTCCATAAATGCGGTCGGGGCATTTGTGAGACCGAACGGCATTACTAGGAATTCAAAATGGCCATAGCGAGTACGAAATGCAGTTTTCGGTACGTCAGATTCAAATACCTTGAGTTGATGATATCCAGATCGTAGATCAATCTTCGAAAAATAGCTAGCCCCTTGCAGTTGATCAAACAAGTCGTCAATTCTAGGCAGAGGGTATCGGTTCTTAATAGTTACTTTATTTAGCTCCCGATAATCAATGCACATGCGAAAGGTACCATCCTTCTTCTTAACAAAAAGAACCGGAGCACCCCAAGGAGAAGTACTCGGACGAATAAACCCTTTTTCCAATAATTCCTGCAACTGGCTCATCATTTCCTTCATTTCATTCGGGGCAAGACGGTAAGGAGATTTCGTGATAGGAGCTGCACCCGGTACAAGGTCAATGTGGAATTCGATTTGACGATCTGGTGGCAATCCAGAGATGTCATCCGGGAATACATCAGGGAATTCCCGAACTACAGGTACTTCAGACACGGTCTTTTTAACTTCTTTAGCATCTATGGCATATGCTAAATAGGCGGAACAACCTTTGGTTAGGCATTTTCGGGCTTTCATCACAGAAATGAGACCTAAATCTCGAGTTTTTCTATCGCCATAAACATAACGTTCACTTCCTTCGGGGGTTCTAATTCTAATTATCCTTTTGGCACAAAGGATTTCAGCATTGTTCTTCATGAGCCAGTCCATTCCTATAATAACATCGAACTCTCTAATCCACATCGGTATCAGGTCAATGTTCGAGGAGAGGTCATCGATTACTAGCTTACAGGAACAAAAGACTCTATTTACAGTCACAGAGCTTGAGCTAGCAGTTTCTATGTCTAAAGGTACATGTAACATTACAGGGGCAAAATCAAACAGTTTAGCAAACTTTTCAGACACATATGACAGATTAGAGCCAGAGTCAAATAGGATTAAAGAAGGTATATCATTAACAAGAAACGTACCCATGACGACATCAACAGTTTCTTTTGCCTCTTCGGCTGTCATCTGAAAGGATCTTGGTTGGTTCCTCGGAGCAGACGAACCCTTGACTGATTGCTGAGGTGAAGATGCAGGCGGAGGAACAAAGCGAGGCCGAGTACAGTCTTTAGCATGGTGCCCCAAAGTGATGCAGTTACGGCAAGCCTCACTGCGCTTGGGACATTCCGACCGGTCATGACCATTCTGCCTACAGCAGTAGCACTTAACGAACGCAGGATCACATTTTCCTTCATGAATTTGCTTGCAACGAGGACAAGCAGGCTTTGGCGTTCAGGTCACAGCATATGACTTAGCCTTCTTAGAAGACTGCTTATCTCCTTTCCTTGAACTTTCATTTTTCTTTTCCACTCTCCCCTTCCCCGATTTCTCAGATTTTTCCTTCTTACTAGATTTAGCAATAAAAGGACATGCTCGCTCAGGATAGATTTCAAGCTCACCTACCCTAGCAATTTCAACCGCCTCAATATAACTTCTCGGCCTGCCAGATTTCACAAACTTTCGAATCTCTCTATCCAGACCATCCACAAATAAATCCCTTCGTCTTTCATCAGTATCGACAGGGTGATCAGATAATAGCGAGAGCCTGGTAAATTCCAGCTCATAATCTGTTACGGACCTTGTTCCTTGCTGAAAGGATAGCAGAGTTTTCTCCATTTGGCGTTTAACATCCTGGGGGCAGTATTTCTCCTTCAGATGAATTTTGAATTGATCCCAAGTAATGGATTTCTCCATTGCATCAGACATGGGATTTGTAATTGACTTCCACCATCGCCCAGCTCCATCTTCTAACATTCCTGTTGCAAACGTAACCTTGTCTTCTTCATTACACTTGGACAGTTTAAACGCTTTCTCCACGTTAGCAACCCAGTCCATAGCTTTTACAGGATCTGATGACCCAGCAAACGTACGGGCTCCACATTTCTTAAAATCAACAAAGGTACACTCTCGTTCCACCTTAACGTGATGGTCCGAGGAATCAGTCTCGCTTTCATCAGAGGACACATGCCTATGTTTCCTTTTTCGGTCTTTCCTCGGTTTTGCTAACATCTCTTCCCTATGTTTCAGTTCCAGCTCCTGCAACTTAAGTTCTCGTAACCTAAGTTCTTCCTCACGGTGCTTAAAGTCTATTTCACGCTGGTTTTCCTCATCAGGTTGCATCACTGCTTTGCCCTTGGTAAGCAAGTCCTTAATTTCCTTAAATCGGTCCTCAACCGCCATATCAGTCTGCAATCGATTCCTATCCATCATAAGCTGCATTTGCCTTCGATTATCCTCATTCAACTTATGAACGAGATCAATTAATTGAGCCTGCTGAGGAGGCACAAGCGTAGCAGTACTGCTTGAGTCATTAGCAGTATTTTCAGGGTCAGTGCCTAGGTCTTCTGCATGAACAGACTCCTTATGTTGGTCAGCCGCAGCATCAGCAGCTTTACCAACAGTTGAGGTACCAGCTACAATCGGATTCTTATCAGCCATTGGCTGAAAATATAAAGGAAATAACTATCATTTCCTGATTCAATTAAGCACAATCCGTATCATAATGCCTACGTCAAATATTCACATTATCATGAAAGCAGCCGGTCAGGCTGACACCAAGTCAAGTCAGTATCAAGCAGTCAGTCCTTCCCCCGTCCTATCAGTCATCAATTGCCTATCTTAGGTCAAGTTGTGTGGGTAGTCCTTTACTAATTAGGTTACCCTAGGCCTCGGTGACTTGTTCGGGAATTCAGAGTCATATAGTCCATACCATACCAGTAGTTTAAGTATCGGGTGGCCAATCCGATGATTAAACTGCTGCTCTGATACCAACTTTGTAACACCCGAGTTACCACAAACAGTACACGTCATAATTTCTTTAAGTACATTTCATTAAGTAATAAATATATTGTCTGATACCACAGGTCCACATACCTGATTCAAAAAGCTACAAGATACTTAATTACAAAATATATTAATCATATGATGGTGGTCTAATCTAGCTTCTAAAATCTTCAATCAGAGTGCGGAAGATTGAACAAGCTACCCGAGACCGCAATAATCAGAACAAAATAGTCATCAGCAATAGGTTCAAAAGTCTGCAATCCTCCAGTATCAAGGTTCACTTAGCTTGGGACGAACTACCTGCTATAACCTTGGCCTTATCAGATTTTCCTGTAAAGAGAGTTGTCATGACAGAGTAAGCTAACATTGCTTAGTGAGTTAACAGAGTACCATTAGTTACCACACATATAAAACATACTATTAGTTCATGTCGGTAAGTCAACACGTCAGAGACGGCAAAGATTTGGGAGTCAACCCAATCTATATTCCCATGTGTAAGGCCGAAGCCCTACGGGAAGTGTATGGAAACAAGTCAGATAGGAAAGGAATCTGCAGAATTCCTCCATGTGAATGGAGATCTCGCATTCGGTCCGATCAGTTTATGCAGTATGCAGAGGCAAATGTATCAACAATCAAGTAAGCAGTAAGCATGATAAGTATTTACAAAAATGTAAAAGTGAACATGCAATCCAAGGCATTTCAGATATCTAGTTTCAATAATGTCAAAAGTAAGTCTCTATGATACAATAAAGTATTCAAGAAACATGCAGCAATAACAAAAGTTTCCATACAGTTCAGTAACATTCACCAATAAGTATCGAAACATATGCAAGTAATTAATGAAATCTGTCACTCACAGTAGTCCTGAGCAAGGTAACTTAGTCAGTTAGTGCTTAACGAATTAAGCCGTCCAATTTACTCTGTCAAATCGACCGGTTCCTGCAGTTCAGTTTCAAGTCTGGTATATTAATGTCAAGTTTATAACATGACCTATCTAACCTTAATTATATAATCAGGTTATTGTCATATCTTGTTGTCGAGTCTGTGGTAGTTCCTAACGTCCCAAAGTGAGTCTTTTCTTATCATTGAACAATCAAGCCAACAGGAACTCCCATAGGTCCATCCCAGGGTATATACTAGAGTTCTTATCAGATTACTACTGTCCATAAGATTACAAATATATGGCCTTGATACAAAGCCAACCCTATTATTAGCAAGGTGAAACATGACATACAATTTTTGAGGGTTCATATAGTGTCTGTTAAATTAGTTGTGCATAAAATGGTTATGCATTATAAAAACTTGAGAGTTTTATCGAAATCATCAGATAAAATGTTTTCAATTACAGATATTCATAACATAAGGCCGATCAATAACTTATTCTGATTTAGGAATTATTTTTGGCTTGGAACTAAACCAGATTCGAAAACAGCCAAGTCGAGTCTAAAGGGGACAGATACGAATTAAGGGACAGATTCGAATTAGGGTCAGATTCGAATTAGGGGACAGATTCGAATTAGGGTCAGATTCGAATTAGGGGACAGATTCGAACTAGGGTCAGATTCGAATTAGGGGAACAGATTCGAATTAGGGAACAGATTCGAATTAGGGTCAGATTCGAATTAGGGAACAGATTCGAATTAGGGTCAGATTCGAATTAGGGAACAGATTCGAATTAGGGTCAGATTCGAATTAGGGGAACAGATTCGAATTAGGGACAGATTCGAACACTATCTTCGAGTCTAGACATGAATTTCTCGAATTTGTTCTTCTTTTCATCGATTTTCCAGGTTTTAGCAACTAAACATGAACATAAATGAGGGAGAAGTAGTCACTAACCTTCGTCCAAGCTATAGCAGTCGATTATAGACGTTTTCCAAGCAAAAACAGGTCCTAAACGAGAGCAAATCAGCTTCGAATGAAAAGAGTTCGAGCAATTTCGAGTTTGCTCTTCAAAACCGAACCAAAAGACAGAAAAAGGGTTGAATTTACCTCAAATCGAAACCAAATCGAACATGCAATGACAGATTAATGTAGAGCTCGACACTATCTATCCGATGACGTATAAATCACGAGAATCCGATAAGCCGTTTAGGAGAAAAGCTAGAGAGAAGTCAGATTGTAGAGAGAGAGAGAGAGAGAGAGTTCTAGCTTTTCAAAACCAAGGAAATGAGGTGGAAGGCTCTATTTATAGGAAATAGAGAAAAATCAGGTTTTCTACTGAATTTCTGGAATTGACCAACTTTTATTTTTAACAATCTAATTTGCATTTTCAGATGCAAATAATAGCAAGGAAGTTCTAGATTTGCTATAATTATCTTTTTAGACTAATTTTATTCATTTTTGTCCATTTCGCTATTTTTCAGTCTTTAATTTGTCAATTAGCTAAATTTAATTATTAACTTTATTTCAGCTAATTTGGGGCAAGTTTTCATAATTAATTATAACTTAATATAATTAAATATTTTTAAAATTCATGTTTTCGGTTAATTTCTAATAATTGGACAAAATTGCTTAATTATTCAAAGTTTGATGTTGTAATTTATATTTAATAATTTACGGGCTGTTACACTCCCTATATGTATTATGCCTACCAACACATCATACTAGATAATGTATTACACTTAGAATATTAGGTGCATTATGTCTGAAAGCTAAACACTTAGAGTTTGTATTAACTGTGCTAATTCTCGTCACTTTGAACCTATGCATCTAAGACTTTAACTCTTTTTCCGATATTCTCTTTTTTTTAATTTTTATGGTTTTCTCTCTTTTTTCCTTTTGTTTTTCATAAGTAATAGCAAGAAAATACTATAACCTACTAACTTACTAAAAATAGAAACTATCCTAAGTTACTAAACTTACTATTAGAAGAAAGAAAGACTACTGCTATAAAAGGAAATAAAATTCTACTAAGGTCAATTCACTCTGGGTTACGCATTCCATTTAGTTGAATCAAATACTCAAACCGTGACTTATCAAAAGCTTTGGTAAATAAATCAGCATTATTATCATCCGTTGCCACTTTTACCAGCTTTATTAAGTTCTTTTCAGCACAATCACGTATAAAATGATGCCTTATGTCTATGTGCTTGGTTTTATTATGTTTAACTGGATTATTAGTTATAGCAATTGTAGACTGGTTATCTATCCTAATAGGAGTATGAGTATAAGTCAAACCGTAATCCCGCAATTGTTGTTGTATCCACAGAACCTGTGAACAGCAACTAGCAGCAGCAACGTATTCGGCCTCACACGTTGACACGGCTACCTAAGTCTGTTTCTTGCATTGCCAGGAAATGAGTCTCCCTCATAGGAACTGACAACCTCCAGTTGTTGACTTGCACGTCAAGCTGCATCCTCCGTAATCTGAATCCGTGAACGCCTCCAATTCCAGATCGCCCTCCGCATGATACCAAAGTCCCAGCTTCGGTTTCGACTTGAGGTATCGTAGAATCCGCTTCACAGCTTTCATGTGCATCTCTTTCGGATTAGCTTGAAACCTAGCACAAATACAAACAGCAAACATAATGTCAGGTCTTGAAGCAGTTAAATACATAAGTGACCCAATCATGGCCCGATATAACGTCGGATCCACATCGGTATCACTTTCAGTACCCGGTCCGAGAATGTGATTCACTTGAATCGGCGTGCTGAAATGAGCTGTCAGTTTTGTCCATTCCATCCCGAAGCGCTCTAATATGTCGTAGACATACTTCGTCTGATAGATAAACATCCCCTCCTTCTTCTGGTCAACTTGCAAACCCAAAAAGAAATTCAACTCACCCATTGCACTCATCTCGAATTTTGACTTCATCACCTTCTCAAAATCCTTGCACATTTGCTCGTCTGATGATCCAAAGATGATATCATTGACGTACACTTGTACCAAGATGAAGTGTTCTCCCTTTCGCTTTACGAACAGCGTACTGTCTATCCTTCCTCTTTCAAACCCATTTTCTAACAGATGGTTGGACAGAGTCTCGTACCATGCCTTGGTGCTTGATGCAATCCATACAGAGCCTTATCTAATCGATATACTCTGTCTGGATATTTCGGATCTGTAAACCCGGGCGGTTGTTCTACATACACCAGTTCCTTCACTTTCCCATAGAGGAAAGCACTCTTAACATCTAGCTGATAAACCTTAAAGCCCTTGAAGGAAGCAAAAGCCAGAAACAAACGAATTGCTTCCAACCTTGCTACTGGCGCGAACACCTCATTGTAATCGATTCCCTCCTCTTGGTTGAAACCCTTTACAATTAACCTTGCCTTGTTGCGAGTGACTATACCCCGATCGTCTCTTTTGCACTTAAAAACCCATTTGGTTCCTATTGTTATTTCCTCTCGAGGTAATGGAACTAACTCCCACACTTCTAGTTTCCTAAATTGTGATAGCTCTTCCTACATTGCTTCAACCCAAGAGTTATCTTTTAGTGCCATTTGCACGTTTTTCGGCTCTACTTGCGAGATGAAACAAGAATAGAGGCTGGTATGAAAGGCCTCGGAGTCATTTATCATCGACAACAACACAGTGTTGTTATTTAAACTACTCCTAGTCCTCACACACGCATTAGGATTTCCTATGATGCTTTCTATAGGATGGTTTTTGTTGATCCTAGATGTCTCTATCTCGTCAACTCTCAGATTATCTCCTAAATTTGATCCTATTTCACCTAACGGGGGAACGACCTCAGATTCCACATTTTCTTCCTCGTGGACAGTTTCCTCAGAGTTAGAATTTGTTGTCTGAGTCTGATTCTCATTTGTAGGTGCTTCTGAATCAGTGACTTCTGGAGATCCATCTTCAGTTGAAGTAGGCTCGGATGTTGATTGAAATGTAGTCCTTGGAAAGCTATTACCTTCGTCATTCAGATTCAACGACGTCATGTCCTTTTCGATAGTACCTGCATTTTCATCCAAAGGAATGTTAAATGATTCAAACAGTTTGTCATAATCAAATATCCATTCGGGACCTGTTTGGGGTTCATGTGTATAACTTGTGACTTCAATGTTATACACAATCTCTACTGTACCATTAGTTTTGTTAAAGACCCATTTGTTTGGTGAGTTCGGCACATAACCTAGGAAGTATCCTTCGTCAGCCTTTTCACCAAACTTAGGTTGATGTTTTGTTCGCAATAAAGTACATGGTACCCCAAAAGGTTCGAAGCCAGTTAAATTAGGTGGCCGTTTATTCAAAATTTCATAACAGGTTTTGTTCAAAGATTTGACAGTAAGGACCCGGTTTAAAATATGGCATGCGGTATTCACTGCCTCCCCCCAAAACATGGTAGGAAGCTTTGAATCCGAAAGCATGGTCCTTGCTGCCTCAATCAATGTCCTGTTCTTTCGTTCGGCCACCCCATTTTGTTGTGGCTCATAAGGTGCACTAAATTGATGCACTATGCCATTTGATAGACAATATACACCAATTACAGTGTTTTTAAACTCAGTTCCGTTATCACTACGAAGTCGTTTAACCCTTGTTCCATATGAATTCTCCACTTGGTCTAAGAACCCGATGAGCTTGGAAGCCGTCTCGTCCTTTGTACCTAGAAAGAAAACCCAAGAAAAACGTGAGTAATCGTCAGTAATAACTAAACAAAACCAACTACCACCTATACTCCTTTTGTTGATTGGTCCGAAGAGGTCCATATGCAACAAATCGAATGTGGTAGTGATGGAGTTCTGAGTCTTGGACTTGTGTGCCTTCTTATGTTGTTTGCCCTTCTTGCATGGTAGACTCTTATCCTCGAACTGAAAACTCCTCATAGGCACACCTTGCACTAATCCATGTTTCATAACATAGTTCATCTTTCTCAGGTGCAAGTGTGCCATGCGTCTGTGCCATAAAACCGACTCAGTCTCTGAAGCTTTAGATAACAAACAGATTGGTCCCATCGAAGATTCAGGCTTGTTCATGTCAAGCATGTACAAGTCATTCTTCCTTGGAGCCCTCATCAATATCCACTCTTCAGGTATTTTGAAACCCAGTTTTAGCACCAACGCCTCATTATCAGTGAACAACACTGAATTCTTCTTATCACAGATTTGAGATACACTAATGAGATTATTAACCAGTTTATCAACGTGATAAACTTGATCCAACTTGATCGTCCCATTAGTGACCACTTCAGTACCCGTGATGTTTCCTCCCTTATTTCCCGCGAATGATACAAATCCCCGATTCCCTCCCTTGAAATCTGTAAGTAGACTTCTTTCCCCTGTCATGTGCCTGGAGCATCCACTGTCGACGAACCATTTGTTGTTTAGACCTGTGGTTATCTCCTGCACATGAAAGAAAATAGGTTAGTTATCACGGGGAACCCAAGCCATAACTGACTTGGTAATACCAATCTCGTCCACATACTTAAACTCTTTCAAATACCCATCTCTCCTTTCAGGTGACTTGGGTCTTTGAACTGGAGTTTGTTGTGGTGCCGAGTGATTTAAATTCACTCTTTGCTTTTGTGTAGGCATTTGTTGTGGAGCTCTCGAATAATTACGATTATAATTCATTTCAGACTGATATCCCTGAGCTCTACCCGGTGTGTGATGTCTAACAGGAGTGTGTGACCTAACTGGAGTGTAAGCTCTGCTAGGTGTTGTGCTCCTATATTGTTGTTATGGTCCAGACTTAGATTGATTAATGACTCGTTTTAGTGAATTAGTCCTAATCACTTCTTTTGGTCCACCTTTCACCGGTATTTGTTTCACAGCAGTTTTTGGTGTAGCTTGCACAGTTTTCTCGGTACTCTGAGAACTACTAGTGCTTGCAACACTTGTAGAAGGCTTAACTTGTTCTGGCTTCCTTGTCTTAGGTGTATTGTCTACTTTCCTATGCGGACAGTTAGAAGCAACGTGCCCCCTTTCATGACATCTAAAGCAAGACAATTTGTCAATAGACTTCTTGTGTGTGCCCTTTGACTTAGGTGTCTCACTAGTGTCTGGTTCTTTTGGTGCATCGATAGTGACTGGTTCATCATCCTGATCATTAAAATCAATTTTGTGTTTTCCTTCAGGTGTATCACTAGAGGAAGACACAAATTTAACTTTCTTAATCTTGATAGTAGTATCAGCCACCTTAGGTGTATTTTCCTTTACAGGTTCAGACACTGGTTCCGGTATTTCCTCTAAGTCTACTGATTTCTCAGTTTTCTCCTGAGGTTGAGGGACATAGTTGTCATTAAAAGGCGGAGGACTCTCATGATATCATAGACCTACAGGCTTTTTAGATTGACGTTGTGCATCTAAAATTTTCCCTAGGTTAAGACTTGAGTTCCTAAACTTTTCAAGTTTACTATTTGCCTCAGCTACCTTCACGTTAAATTCAGCTAGCTCTATGTCTTTGGTTTTCAGCTCCTTGGTTAATGCCTCAACATGTTCATACATGAGTTCTAACCTAACACACTATTCGCTCAGTTTGTCCTTTAGAACTATAACATCTTGTGCATCAGCCTTAAGCTTATCCCTAAGATCTTGCTTTATATCTATCAGGCTAGCATTATCTGATTTTAAAGATTCATTTTGAGCAGATATGTTTTGATGTGATTCTAGTACTAAATTTAACCTATCGTTAGAAGTAGCACATAAAACACACAGTTCATGGAAAAGAGAAAAGTTCAGACTTACCTTTGTATGATCTGATTCCACGTTGGCCATCTGAGCGGCAAACTCCAAAATCGTCTGATCATCTGACTTCTCTACCCACATCGGACAGCTGTCATTCTTACTGTTATCCCCTGTGATCTGCTCTGCCCCTTCACATACAGTGTTAGTCACTTCAGCCATAAAGGCTCTAACGTTCGTTTCTGGATGTGTACTCCAGTCATAAGTGTCGTCTAGCTGTCTGTCTGATGTGACATTAGATAACAGACCAGCTATATTTGCTTGACTGGTTGAAGTGCTCGGAAGATATCGCTGTTGTGATTGGTTCTGATACTGTCCATGATTCTGATTCTGTCCTTGGTAATTCTCTACCTTCGGTCTCTAACACTCTCTAGCGAAGTGTCCTAACCCTTGACAGTTGTAGCATTTTACCTTGGACTTATCGAAGCCAATCCTGTTGTTACTCATATTCAGATTTCTTCCCGTCCGTTTGATGAACCTCTTAACTCTCTGAGTTACCATGGCCAGTTGCCATTGTAGATCCATCTCTTCAAGATCGTCAGGGTCTACCTGATCATAATCTTCATCTCATAGCGCGGGATCGTTGATTTTACCTTGAACACAATTGCCGTAGGCGGCCACGAATGAAGCCAACAGATTCAGATGGTCTTCAGCCGATTTTGCGCTCATAGGCATCTTAGAATATCCCTGAGATGTAGATGCCGGTGTAGCCTGATGTTGCTGTTCTTCTGGTCTAGTAAACCCTAAGAAAGCCCTACTCTGTGCGTCCTCTGGCTCAGCCGGTGACGGTGTTTCTCCCGAGAAGAAGGCTGTAGCTGTCTTCATTTCGGCTGCTACTGAAGGTTTTGATTTTCCGAAATACATTGCTGGATTTTGAACTTGTTCATAATCCGTTTCTGCCTTCAGTAACTCAAAATGATACGCTCTCAGCGTTCCTACCACATTCTCTAGAGTCAGAGTATTGTATTTATCCTCATCATGCTTAATCAAGGCCACGTACATCGCCCATTTGGCCGGTAAAGCATCCAGAAGCTTATTATTCTTTTCAGTGTCACTATACTCAATATCATGACTGTCTAACTCAGTCAGCAGATGATAGAAACGTGTGATTGTGCCCTCCAGCTTTTCATCCTTCAGTGCCTTGAAGATAGCGAACTGCTGCTTGAGCATCTCCATACGTTTCCTTCTAACTCTCAGGTTACCCTCACACCTTTTTTCCAATGCCTCCCACAGCTCTTTCGCTGTCTTCTGATTTCGGAAAGTGTGTAGTATGTCCTGAGGTAACGCCATTCTGATGATAGCGTAAGCACGATTCTCTGCTTCAAACAGCTTTTTGTCATCATCCTTCATTTTAGAATAAGGAACAACCTTTTGTCGTCCCTCGATCTCAGCTGTCGATGGAATGTATCCTTCATCGATACAAATCCACATGCGCATATCGTTAAAGCGCGCGAAGTCGGCAAACCGATCCTTCCACCAATAATAATCTTCAAGTTTCATCAATTTTGGCGGAGTATTTGCTTTTCCGACCTCGTGATCCATCTCCAGAAACCGTTGTAGACTTGTCATTGTTTCAAAGATAATTGAATCTAAACTTAATTAATTTAATTCGAAATTAATTTAAATTAATTCCTTCGAATTTAGGTAAATTCGAATCTAATTAATTTGAAACCTATTTGGGATTAAATTCGAGTTAAGTTTTTTAATCCAATTAAAGTCGAATGTGATGACAAAGTCGAAGGTCTCTAAAGTCGAAATTCCAGGTAAATTCGAAAAGTACTCAAACTCGAAAACCAGTTAAACTCGAAGCCCCCTATTCGACTTTAGTGCAAAGTCGAAATCCAAAGTTAATTCGAAATGGCCAAACTCGAAACCACTTTTAGGAAACTCGAAAGGAGCGTATTTTGGTCAAACTCGAAAATAAGCAAAACCCTAATTTCTCCTTAACAAAGTCGAGCGCCGCAAACTCGAGAAACGACTAATACCTCGAGTTTTTCACGTTTTTCAGATTAAATCAATATTTTTACAAGTAAAAATATTGATTTTGATCAAAAACGTGAACTACAACAAAGTATTTCCCGGAATCCAATTTGATAAGCTCGAAACACTCAAAAATACGTGAGATTAACCGTCCAAAAGCGTCAAGAAACCTAGGATGTATCTTTATGAACACGAAGAACAACCCGTAGGCTCTGATACCACTTGTAAGGTCTTGCACTACACAGATCTATCTACACGCGACACATACCAACGAGTGCGGAATCCTCGTTAGCGGCTTGACGGATATAACACTCACACGAAACACGGAGACTACCACGGCGTTGTACGATCGACCACGAACGAACCTACGCGATGATTCTCTCCGAACAAACACAATATCAGCTGATAAACTCGAGATCGCCTTTTGCTAATTGCTCACACGAATTCTGCAAAAGTCTGCTAATGACTCGATTTAATCCCTAATTGTAGAGGTCCATTCGAGTTTGTCATTGGACAAAGTCGAATCCAGGCCCAAGGCCCATTCGAGTTTGTCTTCATGACACATTCAAATTTACCTCCCATATTAAATTCGAATTTATCCTATATTCGAATTTCTCATGTTCAACTTCTATTTGAATATATGATTTAACTTATGTTTGAATTAATCTTTGGACTTTATGTTTGAACTTCTTGTAACACATTACATCAAGTTCAAACATACAATCAATAAATATCAAACACATATAAACACATATATCAAACACTAGTTAGTATTCAATACTTTGTAACATGACTTAGACAAAATGCTAATACGACTTAGACTGCTATCGTCACACAGGGTGTACCAACATATTGGTTTTGTCGGTCGCAACTGCAACAGTTGAGAGATTGTATTGTACGATGTACTTTTGTAATTATAAAAATCTAGTTATTTGTTAAGTTTGTGTTGGCAACCCGTTTCATTGACCCGATCCATCTTAGAAAATATTTCAAAAATCTAACTATTAAAATTTACTCTAAAAAAGTGACACCGATAACAAAAAATCCTGGATCCGCTCCTGCACTCAGCCAATGTATTCTCCCGCCTTTTATTGGTTTTATTTTTCCCTTTTTTTATTTTAAATTTAAAATTTTCATGATACACTGTTATTTTAGTATTATCTTTTATTTAGCCCTTTTGTTTCAATAAATTTCTTTTAGTTCTCTTTTAACATTTATTATTTACAACATTTTTTTTACACACTTAAAATTATGATTTTAGTTATACCTATGTTTGGAGTTGTCTTTTGAAACTATTATGTTATATTTAATTGTATGATATAGACTTTATTATTCAAATGCACAATAGACAACTCTAATGAATTTTATATATATATATATATATATATATATATATATATATATATATATATATATATATATATATATATATATATAGTCAGGTTCAAAAAAGTACCTCTCGAAATCAAGTGCACCTGAAGGTACCAACCTTAAAAAACTTTTTTACAATTTTTTTTTTCTCATAACCATGTTTAGATTAATGTTATACACATGATATATGAATTTCACATACATTCAAACTTTCTGTGTCCTTAAAACTTATGTGAATGCTCAATGCATATTTATGTGAATGGTCATCCATGTGAATGGTCATTTCACACAATGTGAATGGTGTGAATGACCATTCACATGACCTTTTTTTACCATTCACATGATTTATGATGTTGCTCCTTTTGAAAAAAAGTCTTATAATGTTTTCTTATACATGTCTATTCAAAAAAAATATATGTGAATGATCATTCACATTAGGGTACGCTGGGTACGCTGGAATCTCATAGGTACGCTGATGAACCTGATTCTATATATATATATATATATATATATATATATATATATATATATATATATATATATATATATATATATATATATATATATATATATATATATATATATATATATATACAATTATCAACTCCACTAAGCCAATGACATTCTCCCACCTTTCGGTTGGTTTTTTCCTTTTTCTTATTTTAAATTTTTTTATAACACACCTTATCTTAGTATTATCTTTTATTTAGCCCTTTTATTTTAATAAATTTTTGTTCAGTCCTCTTTTAACATTTATTATTACAACATTTTCTTACATACTTAAAATTATAATTTTAGTTACACTTATGTTTGGAGTTGTGTTTTGAAACTATTATGTTATGTTTAATTGTATGAAAAAGACTTTATTATTCAAATGCACAATACAAAATTCTAATGAAATTGTTTTATAATTAAAATGAAACCATTTAATATTTATATTTTTTTATTAAATATGATAATGTATAACATTGAACATTACTATTATTCAACATATTCTTACACACTTAAAATTATGAATTTAATTATACTTATGTTTGGAGTTGTCTTTTGAAAATATTATGTTATGTGTAATTATATGTGTAGGTCCCGAAAGGTTACCCAAGTATGTAGCCTTAAGCTGCAGGGGGGGGGGGGGTGAATACAGCTATTTAAAAACTACACACATTTTTCTCAATGTTTGTATGTATTATCAACAAATGTTAATTACAAACGGGCTTGAATGCGGAAAGGTTCAAGCTGAGATGACAGATACAACAGTATGTTTAACTAGCCTAAGACAGACTTAAACTAGTTACAATGAATACACTCACTAAGAATCACTCACTGTGTTTACAAGACTCAGAGGAACAGCTTGAACAAGAACAGCTTAGACACAAAGCACTGTTTTATTCAAGCAGACTTGCATGCATGAAAGACTTACTTTGAATGCACGTTCACTCTTGGTTTCAGCACTTAGCTTTTTGGCTTAATCTTTCAATCCTTGGAAGTTTCTTTTTATACTCACTCAGAGGATCTAAGTGAAGCTTCTTCATTGGACAGAATGAAAAAGGCAAAGTCTTGTTGAAAAGACAACATAACCTTTTCTGCACATTCTGAAAAGCAGACTTGTCTTCATGTGGGCAGAACTTTTGTCTTTTCACTTTGTCTACTATTGCATTGCCTTTAACCAAATAAGGAATGTCAACTTTGTGTTTTTCTTCCTTTGTAAAGGCCTATTTTGATATAAGAAAAAGGTCTGTCACCCTTTTTCAAATATCCTTTTGTCTTCATGTAACAGAACAGCTTGGGCAGGCTGAGCAGTTCTGATTTCCACTTTGTATTCGACTTTGTAGACTGATCTTGTAGTCAAAAACATTACATGAGGACTTGGAAACATATTCCATAAAGTGTTTAGCCTGTTCACAAAGAACAGGTTCTGTTCACAAAGAACATAACACTTGTAAACTGCCCAAGCTGCTCACCAGTGTAGAGCAGCGTAGACAGTTTATGTCCAGCCTGTTCAGCAGACTGAACAGCTTGGGCAAAACTGCCTTTGTTGCAACACATAGAACAACTTCAGACTGATATTGCAAATCATTTTCAGGATTCAATAAGGCATATAACAGGCCTTAAATTTAACCTCCAAAAAGCATTAACAGGTTTGATTAATAATCTCCCCCTCAGATGCAGAACATGTTTGACTGATGCCTTTTTGTGCCTAACAGTATGAAAAAGACTTTATTATTCAAATGCATAATACAAAATTCTAATGAAATTGTTTTATAAGTAAAATGTAACTATTTAATATTTAAATTTTTATTCAATATGATCATGTATGTCATTGAACATGACTATTATAACATTGACAAACCCTAACGATGTATTAGAGACAGTAACGTTATAAATTATATTTGATTTGATCGTAAAACCAACAAATTAAATTGACGATTAAACCTAATCAATGTCAAAATTTCAAAATATGGTTATGAATAATTAATTAATTCTAGTTTCGATCCGATTTAATAAAGCATTGTTTGTAATTTTAGCATTGCAAAATCTAGAAAACCAATAATAACAACCAACTAACAGTATCGATTGTCTTGCTTCTTGAATTTATATCAGCTTTCCAAGTTCACTTTTCGATCATGCTTCAGTTGCGTTTCGTTATTTGAATTGTTTGAAAAATAATTTTACTCATTTGTTTTTATATTTATTTTTGTAATTAATATTTTAGACCCGGCAGCAACGCGCGGGTGTTCAATAACTCGTTATAAATAGAAACATAATTCATGATGTGAAATTCAAAATTTAATTATGTGTCGAGGGTTCCATTTATATAAATACTAGTTTATAACCCGTGTATTACACGGATAATTTGAAAAAATATATATTTAAAACGGTGAACTTAAAATTAGAAAAAGTTAACATCAAGATAAAATTTTGAACTAATTTATAGTTTATTTATTATATACTTTAGAATTATGATTAATATTTTTATTTAAATTGTTTTGGACTTACATGTTAATTTATTTAGATAGGAAAGTATAGATTTATTTAAGAAAATTTCAAAATAATGAACTAGCAAACTATTTTATAAAATCCGGATATCCGAAATTTTGGATAGGTCCGGATCAGATTTTCGGATTTTTATTTCGGAAGTTCGGATTTGGATTTTTATGAACACCCCTAGTTAAAAGAGTTATTTTAGGAAAATTGGGATGGAACATGAGAATTTGGTTAACTAATGTGATGGCATGTATCATTAGGAGATTTATTTATTAATATATAAAAATATGGTGTTTAAAAGAATGACGGTGATTTGTACAATATTTTTTTATCTTTTATAATATATTTATGTATTGTTGTAGATGAAAAAAAAACTATATTGTACAAACCATCATCACCCAAAAAATTCTATACATATCAATTTAAAAAATTAAATTTGGTGGGATCCAATGATATGCTATAAAAATGGCAGCGTAGGAAGAGTGTTCTTTATTGGGGATGTTTAGACTTTCATTTAAAAAAAAATTGTATTTGGTTTAGCTTATTGCTATCACAATTGTTAAATAGTCAGTTTAAAGTGTTTATATATATGTGTTAACTTGTAAATTTACTAAATAATTATTTATTAAGCAAATAATATACACTTTTTACCAAATAATTAATTATTAAGCAAATAACGTACATACATTTTATTTTTATTTTTTACTTTTGAAAGGGTGTGGTAGTTAACTTTAGGGATAATTGCGCAAGAAACACCAAACTTGTTAGCCTTTTGTGATTAAAACCTCAAACCATTTTTCGTTGCATAGAAAACCCCGAACTAACTAAAATTCAGTAAATCAAGGTTTTATCTATGAGTAATTCGTTGAAACCGGTTAGTAATCCGTGGACCGGTAAATAATCTACGTGGAATTGTTAAAATCGGTTGTCAAGTATTACACATCATTTAAAGCCTCGTAGATGATGTAATCTCGTTTAAAAATTACAATTAAAAATTATCAACGAGGGTTTAAATGATGTATAATAATTGGCAACCGGTTTCAACAATTAAAATTTATTCCATGTAGGATTAATAATCAGTTTCAACCGGTTACCCATTGATAAAACTTTGATTTACTGATTTTTAGTTAGTTCGGAGTTTTCTATGCAACAAAAAATGGTTTGAGGTTTAATCACAAAAACCTAACAAATTGAAGGTTTTTTGCGCAATTATCCCTTAATTTTAAATGCAAATAATTAATTATTAATCAATGCAATCCAAACACTTAAAATACATTATTTGCGTTACTATAATAAAATAATGTAATAATTACTCTTCATAATCAAAACCGAACATCCACTTCATCTACATTCTATATATATATCTATCTATTTTAATAACATAGTAATTTGATCACATGTTATTAATATCTTTTTACATAATTTAAAATAAGTATTTAATCCTTAATCATGATTTTATTGCATTTGTCTTATACCTTACTAGTTTATGACCCGTGTAAAACACGGATTTGGTTTAAAAAGAGTAGATTATCAATTATTTAACAAAGAAAAATCTATGAACATTACAAATATTAAAAATTTCAAAATCAAATAACTAATATCACAAAGTAATAACGATATGAAAAATAAACTGTAACATGCATTATATGCATAAACGTGGAAAAGAAACTTCACAAGTTATTTAACACCTCTTTGTATACAACATTGGATGTTTTTGTTAAAAGTTCACCGTCTATATTTAAGATCAACATTTTTAACTCGTTTCTACTCTTGACTCTTGACACTGCAACATATAACTGTCCATGTGTAAAAACCAGCATTGGCAAAAACAAACTCACTCTGGACAAAACAAACCACAATTGGAAATTGTCTTGTTTGAATCTTAAACGGTAAACTCTTATCAGTCGGACTGAGTTTCATTATTGGTATAAAAGTTATGTTACCAACGTTGTTTCCCGATATGATCTTTGCTTCTATAATATGCTCTCCAAGTTTCAAAACTTGTAGCCTGGTACCATTGCATAAACCGCTAGTCTGATCAATATTTCAAAGCAACATGATTGGAACACCAACTTTTAAAACCAATTTGTGATTAGGCAAGCCAGAAAACTTCATGCCATTAAGCACATCGGGAGAGTATAAGGACTTTTCAAAAGGTAGAGTGAAAATACTTAGATTCACATACCGAGTCCGAACTCAAATAAACTTTTTCATCTCCTTCAAAAGATTCAAGCAACCTATTATTTATGATATCCAATACTTCATTAGTTGGTGCAACAATTGCTTGTTCTTGAACTTCTATAATAGAAATTAACATCCGGGTAGGCAAATTGAATTGGTGAACCTACGGGATCATTAGAATCATTTATGAGAAGATCATTAGGTAACTCAAGATCTGCTTCTCCATCATTAATTCCACCGACCAATCCCTCTCCTATATTTACTATCCAGTCTGCAAACTCTTTTGTATCGTCCAAATCTGGATTTTGACACCCAACTTTTAGTCTCATGTTGATCGTTAAATTGAGGACTCGACAATGTTGCCAGATATATGATGAATTCAGAGTTGCATTGACAATGTCGTTCCAGTTGCCTTTAGTTATGACAGGAAGAATTTGTCTGAAATCATCACCAAATACTATTACCTTCCCTTCCAATGGTTTATTTGCTTTGAATCTATCACTTGTACTCAAAATATCCTTGGATGTTTTATCCAACGCTTCGAAGGCATGCTTATGTACCATAGGGGCTTCATCCCAAATAATCAACTTAGTCTTCTTCAATAGCATTGCTAAATCGCTACCTGCCTTTATACTACAAATACTATCCTCATTAAGGTTAATAGGAATACAGAATCGTGAATGAGCTGTCCTTCCACTGCTTAACAGTAGTGATGCAATGCACTCGATGCAACATTCAATACAATCTCACCTTTACAACGTATAGCCGACGCTAAAGTTCTCCAATTAAATGATTTTCCCCGTGACACCATATCCATATGTAGGTCCCGAGAGGTTCCCAAAGTATATAGTTATAAGCTGTAGAGGGGGGTGAATACAGCAATTTACAAACTAGACACTCTTTTCTCAATGTTTGTATGTATTATCAACAATTTGTTAATTACAAACAAGCTTGAATGCGGAATAGTTCAAGCTGAGATGACAGATACAACAGTATGCTTACTAGTCTAAGACAGACTCAAACTAGTATACAATGAATACACTCACTAAGAAGCACTCACTGTGTTTACAAGACTTAAAGGAACGGCTTATGTAAAACAGCTTATACACACAGATGCTGGTTTACACAGAAGGTTTGCATGCATGAAATTCACACTTGCACGTTCACTCTTGGGTTTCAGCACTTAGCTTTCTTCACACTTCTTTCTGACCTTAGAAGCTTCCTTTTATACTCACTTAGAGGATCTAAGAGAAACATCTTCATTGGACGGAATGAAAAAGGAGAAGTCTTGTTGAAAAGACAACATAACCTTTTCTGCACTTTTCTGAAAAGCAGACTTGTCTTCACATGTGCAGAACTTTTGTCTTTTTACTTGTCTACTGTTGCATTGCCTTTAACTAATTTAGGAATGTCAACTTTGCGTCTTTCTTCCTTGTAAAGGCCTATTTTGATATAAGAAAAAGATCTGTCACCCTTTTTCAAATAACCTTTTGTCTTCATGTTACAGAACAGCTTGGGCAGGCTGAGCAGTTCTGTTTTCCACTTTGTCTTCGACTTTGTAAACTGATCTTGTAGTCAAAAACAATACATGATGACTTGGAAAAATATTCCATAAAGTGTTTAGCCTGTTCACAAAGAACAGGTTCTGTTCACAAAGAACAGAACACTTTAAAAATGCCCAAGCTGCGCTGCTCAAACAGTGTAAAGAGCAGCGTAACAGTTTATGTCGCCGCCTGGGGAGCAGACAGAGCAGCTATGGACACAACGTCTAAGTTGGCAACACATGCAACATATAGAATCAATGATTAGACTGATATTGCAAGATAATGTTTCAGGTTATCAATAAGACGATAGAAACAGGCCGTAAATTCAAACAACCGTCAAATGCATCAACGGTTTTGATTATAAATCTCCTACCCTCAGTGTAGAAACGGTTTGAACTGATGAGGCGTTTTATGTGGCCTAACACAATCTCCCCCTAGTTGGCAATACCAGTTCAGCTGGTCTTATATCAATCATATAGATTTTTTTCAGTAACTTTGGCTGATAAGGAACAACTTACATAAAAGTAAGAATCAGTTTATATATACATGATTCTTGATTAAAATAGCACAAACACTGTGCTTCAAGAGTAACACTAGCTACTAATGATTTTACAACTAAGGTAAAAGCAAAAATTACACTTATTAATATGTACAATATGGACAGATGTACCTAATGTACAAGAATGTTGGACCTGTTTGAGTTGGGAGGCGATAAGGGCAGCCTGTCCACTGTGGACACTTCCATTAGGCACTACCCGATGGTAGTATGGAGTAAATAAATGGAGAGGAGGATCCTGACCATCCGTTCGTTATTCCCTGTTCCTCAAGTTCCTCAATTTCATTCACACTTCTGATAAGCTGGACTTGGGCTCATTGGCGCTCGATTTCTAGAAGCCGCGGAGACTGATCACAGATGGCTGCTCTCCATTTGCTAACTGCCGGAAGAAACTGAACTGGGCAAGTCTGAAGGCGGCAAGTTGTCTCAGATAACTGTGTACGCTCTGAGGCTCTTTAGGAACACTATCTGAGTTAGTGGATCTAACAAAATATGAACACAGCATCTCAGGTTCTTATATACTTGCCATCCTCACTCTATTCTTTAGGCATACTATGATCAACCAACTCCTTTTTTTCATGGGCATAGTCCGCCCTTGTTCAATCAGAGTAAGGAGTGCTCCATTTCCTGTATCCTCTTTGGTCTTTCACTGGCCTTGTAGTTTGGGTTGTCACAGAGACACCCTCTTTACTTCTTTTGGAATCAGGCACAGCTCACTTACTCTCTCTCACATCAAGCTTATGATGTATGCCCTGATAGTCCTTGGGAAAAGCCGTGTTCTGACTTAGACTGCTCAGGGCAACGGAAATGCCAGTTCCCACACACATTCCCTGTATACCATCTGTGTCACATCAGTGATGATCTCTAGGATTTCCCATTTCAGGCCTGTTGCACCCATTCCTGGTGATCTGAAGCTTCCACTGTGTGCCTTTTTCGGAATGGGAACAGCTTGACATCGCTTACTTGGCAAGCCTTCTAGTAGCACATCATGAAAATTTCTTTCTAGCCAGTTGTCACGTGGAATTTGGCTCTGGCAGAGGGTGACGTGAGTTCTTGTCACAGGACCTACCACCCTGTGCTTTTCTCCTCCTTTTCTCCTGTTGATCCTTCGCGCGGACATTAATTTCTTTTGCACTCCAAGGTAGACATTTTAATTTAATGTTCTTTGCTTCTTGGCGTGGGCAAGCTTTAGCCGCTTGTATGCAGATTCTTCTTCTTTTCTCAATTCCCTCCAGAGCTTGAAGCTTGCGTCACGAAACTCAAAGTACTTGTGCTATGAAGAAACCCTCTCTTTAGGAGCCTGGCTTGTGAAACTTAAGATCAGCTGCTTTCTCTGCTGTTGTTGATTCATGGCTGCTTTTTTCTTTTCTTG
>JAANYP010001607.1:0-101518 GCA_020465985.1 Centrapalus pauciflorus | reverse complement strand
AGTTCGTGGTAGTTCCTAATGCCTCAGAGTGAGCCTATTCTAATCATCTGTCCAATTAGTCCATAAGAACTCCTTTAGGTCAGTACGAAGGTATGACTTGAGTTCCTAGCAGATTCCTATGGTTTCTTAGGTTTTACCTAGGTATGGCCTTGTTTCAAGACCAAACATAGGGCATGCACGGCAGGATCACATCACACACAAGCATAACAGGTCATAAGCTGGTCAAAGGCGTATTTTGGTCCCCCAAGTAAGTAACCAAAGTTTCAGGTCAAATAGGTTAAGATTTTATGGCGATGGCCTAAACCTTGGCCAATTACCAAAGCCAAATAGGCCATTCTCGGACAACTCTAAACCAAGGCAGAATACTTAGGGACAACCCAGGCCAAACATAGTCCATTTGTGTCCTTGGTGCACATGTCAAGTTCCAAGTCATAGCTAGGTCGTTAAATCATGGTTATCCTTTTATAGGCTAGACAAGCCCATTTGGGGTCCGTTCAAGGTCATTTTCAATTACAGCAAGGCCATGCATGTCATTTCAGTTTCTATGTCAATAAAACAAGTGTTTCTCCTGTTTTGAGTTAAGTTCCAAAGTCAATGGATCAAATGGTGCATGTTTGGGCCATTAAAAAGCATTAATCGGGCCCATTAGGCCCAATGAGGCCCAACAGTTGAAACAGCACGTCAAATACATAAATTCAATTTTATAAAGTCAAAATACATCAAATTCATGTGTTGGTCAAGGTCTGAATCATACCTCATGAACAAGTTCATGCCTCATGAACTTATTCTCATAAAGAACTTATGATGGTCCTCACGAACTTATGATGGTTCTCACGAACTTATGATGGTCCTCACGAACTTAGTTGGCTAACAACTTAGGTGATGGGTCACGAACTTAGTTGGTCAAGAACTTAGGTGGCTCACGAACTTAGGTGATAGGCCACAAATTTAGGAGGTAGGTCATGAACTTAGGAGATAGGCCACGAATTTATGAGGTAGGTCACGAACTTAATCGTGGTTTCACGATTTTGTTTTTTTTTTATTTTGCAAGAATGGGGAAGGAAGAAAATATTTCAGCTCTTTTTCTTCACCTTTTATTAGTTTGAAAATTCAGCCCCCATTTATTAAATTACTGATTTACCCTTAATGAAAGCCATATTTACCCTTGTTGGTCCTATTTTTGCATTTTAAATGCAAGAAATAACAAAGACGTATTTCTTTTTGCTAGTACTTGTCTTTTTAGACAAAATTAATTATGTTAGTCTATCTTTATTAGTCTCAAGTCTTTAATCTTTCAATTAGCTAAATTTAATTTTTTAAATTTATATTAACTAATTTAGGCAAGTTTCCTTAATTAATTATAACTTATTATAATTAATTACATACAAGGCATATATTTCACATACTTAAACACAATTAGGTAAAATTACTTAATATCCAAAGTTTGTTGCTATAATTTATATTTTTATAAACTACAGGCTGTTACAAACCCACAAATATTAAATGAATAACTAAAACAATAATTGCGAACAGTCTTCAACTCTAGTGTCAGCATCATAATCCATGCTCCCACTTTTGCAATGTGCTTTAACGATCCTTACTTCTCTACAGTCCCTGCAAAGATTTTGCACAATTATGTTAGTGAGTCAATATCTAATGTGATCAACTAAAATGTAGCGATATGCAATGTTCAGATACCTGAAGTGCTGGTCTCACAGACCTTCTTAATCTTCTCCAGGTACTTAGGACAGTTTCGTTTCCAGTGTCCGATTTATTGGCACTCAAAGCATGTGTCCTCTTTTGCTCTAGGGTCTTTGGATTTAGGCTTGGATTTGGCCTTCTCCTCAAACTTAGGAACTTCTTTCCTCTTCTGGCTTTTGCCTTTTCCACGCTTATTAAACCTACCACCTTTCACCAGTAGAACATCCTTCGTCTTGTTCTTAGACGGTTTGATACTCATACTCTCTTCTGTAGTAACAAGAATCTGATGCAGCTCACTCACAGTTTTGGTCATATTATGCATATTGAAATTGACCACAAAAGACTTGTAGTCTTTACTAAGAGAGTTCAGGATCAGACTTGTAGCCATTTCATGGATCGCAGGGTATCCAAGCATTTCAAGATGGTCTACAAAGAACATGAGCGCTAACCGACGATCCCTTAGCCATTTTGCACGAGTTCAGAGTCCAGGTCATGTTGAACCTTTCAATTGTGGCTTGTGTCTGGTACATGTCTGATTCGAAACGTCAACCCACAAGTTAAATGTATCTTCGACCCTTCGTATAGGATAAAATAGGCGTCAAAGAACACAATGATTGGAACTCCAACACGCCTAGAACAAGTCCTTGACCGTTTAGTTATAAGAACTAAGAACCAAAGGAATACGAGAACACCACAAGAACGTGCTCACAGTCTTGATTACTTCTTGTACTATGAACTCTCCAACAAAGAACAAAGCTCACAAAGATGGGTAAAAATCAAAAAGAAGATATATATACACCTCAAGTGAATAATCTGAAAGTACATTCCACACCTCTTTGTATTAAAAAACCTCTTCTACAGTAGCCTTCCATTCGATTAACCTTTCTGGATTTATACTATCTCCACTAAATTCTAGGATTTCAATCATCAATCTGGCCTTCCAATGTCTATTGTCATCCCCACGATTCCGTCTTAAGAGTTCTACCAGATTCTCTTGGGTGACAAACCGTCACGATTGAACGAGTTCCCAGAGTATTTATCATGTCCATGTGATTAATTAAATCAGTCATCTGAATGGCTAACTGAAAAACCACTTGATCTATTTGTTCCCCCATTAGTGTCATGGATCATTGTTCCAATTCCCATTCATATGCATATCACCATGCTGATGCCTTACCATGTAGACTGGTGACCATCAATGATGCACGTTCATTATCACACACCTATTTGAATAGAAAACCTCTTATATAGTAGCGATCCATTCAGTTATCCTTCCCGGATTCATACTAACTACATCAAATTCTTGGATTTTACTCATAAATCTGGCCTTCCAATGTCTATTGTCATCCACATGATTCCGACTTAGCTGCTATGTTAGATTCTATTCGGTAATGAACCGTTTCCATTGAATGAATTCTCAAAGTCATCATCATGTCCACGATTAACCAAATTCACCATCTGATTAGTCAATAGAGCGACCACTTGATCTATCTGTTATTACAAATGTCTTTCAAATTGCCACTCCAATTCCCAACACATGGCACCATCCGGATGCCCTAGCATGTAGACTTTTATCCATCAATGATACACGTTCGTTATCACACATCTCTTTGAATTGAAAAACCACTTCTACTGTAGCCATCCATTTATTGATCTTTTCTGGATTCAGATTAACTCCATGAAATTCTAGGTTTTCAATTATCAATTTGGCCTTCCAGTGCCTATTGTCATCCCACATTTACGTCTTAGCCACTCTACCATACTCTCAGCCGATGAGAGGGTCCTTTAAAGACTTTATAACAAGGCATCCAAGAGTTCTCAGGGGAGTTGGTTCCTCGAAGGCTATTGGCTGCGAGAGGTTGAGGCAGCATTTCGAATTACCCTCGTAGGCCGGACTGACATGGCATCTATTATCTATTGAAGGAAGGAGCTTTGCATTGGTGGGGATCGACTGTGAGTGCCATAGGATCGATTTCCGCTTATCAGATCACCTAGTAGGAGTTTCGAGTTGAGTTTGAGCTGCAGTACACGAGATGGGAGTTAGAGCGAAAGTTTATTCACCTACAACAGGGATCAATGACGGTTCAGCAGTATGTAGATGTCTTTAAAGACATGGCCTAATTTGTGCCACATGCATGGGCTCCACCACGCTCAACTTCGTCCTCGAAGTTACTTGGACTCAAACAGTTTCGGATATTTTCTTAACATTTCTGACTTAGTTTCCCATGTATGATTTGCTCCTTTATGATGCTTCCAACGTACAAGCACCAATTCTATCTCCTTACTTCTCAATTTCTTCTTCTTAGTATCTAACACACATTCCGGCTCCTCAACATATCGGAGCCTTTCATCAACTTGCAGTTCAGTATGGTCGGCCCAATCCTCGTTTCCAGTGTTAAACGATTTTCGAAGATTCCCAACGTGAAATACCGGATGTATGCCCGACATCTCTTCAGGCAATTCCAAACGGTATGACTGATTCCCCACTTTTTCGATTATCTTAAATGGTCCGACGAATCTCGGAGCCAACTTGCCCCTCTTAACAAAACGAGTAACACCCCTCATGGGTGATACTTTCAAATAGACCCAGTCGTTCAATTCAAAATTGATCGGCTTGTGCCTCCGATCATAGTAGCTTTTCTGACGATCCTGGGCCGCCTTCATGTTCTGCCTAATCAACTGTATCTTCTCGTTTGTTTCCTGAAGCAAGGCCGGCCCAGCGATTGGTGTTTCACCCGTTTCTCTCCAACATGTAGGAGTCCTACATTTCCTTCCATACAAAGCCTCGAACGGAGCTTTCTTGATCGTAGCGTGGTAACTGTTGTTATACGAAAACTCTATGAGTGGCAGATGATCGTCCCAATTGCCACCGAGATCTAACACACACGATCTCATCATGTCTTCAAGCGTTAAGATGGTCCGCTCACTCTGACCATCAGTTTGCGGGCGGTAAGCTGTACTCATTGCTATCCTTGTCCCTAACCCTTCTTGCAAAGCCGACCAAAAATTTGAAGTAAACCGGCTGTCCCGGTCCGATACTATGGACTTAGGCACTCCATGCCTAGAAACTATCTCGTTCATGTAAATTTGAGCCAATCTTTCAAGTGAGTAACTTTCTCTAATTGGTATAAAATGAGCCGACTTAGTTAATCTATCGACTATCACCCAAACTGCATCATGCTGTCGCTTAGTCTTTGGCAGCTTTGTAACAAAATCCATTGTAATGTGCTCCCACTTCCATTCCGGAATAGGAAGCGGCTGCATACTGCCGTACGGTTGTTGATGTTCGGCCTTTACCAACCGGCAAGTCCTACATCGTTCAACATATTGGCCGATATCCTTCTTCAATCCCGGCCACCAAAAGTCTGCCTTTAAGTCGTTGTACATCTTTGTGCTCCCGGGATGTACAGAAAATTTAGATTGATGCGCTTCTTCAATGATAACATTTCTCATACCACCATACTTCGGCACCCAAATCCTTCCGTATACACCTTTTAATCCAGACTCGCTAGTTTCCATATTCTTAATCTGTACTCTAATATCCTCAGCACCGACATTTTCTTCTTTCAAAGCTTCTAGTTGGGCAGCTTTGACATCGTTAATGATCGTGGAACTTAGTATAGTGGACGTCATCATATAACAGAAATCCTTAGCATAAGCTTTCCGACTCAAGGCATCGGCTACTACATTAGCCTTTCCGGGGTGATAAAGAATTTCACAATCGTAATCTTTTATTAGTTCCATTGATCGTCTCTGCCTCATATTGAGTTCCTTCTGGCTAAAAATGTACTTTAAACTCTTATGGTCCGTGTATAATTGGCACTTAGTCCCGTAGAGATAATGCCTCCATAACTTTAATGCGAATGTTACTGCAGTCAACTCGAGATCATGAGTTGAGTAGTTCTTCTCATGCTGCTTCAACTGCCTTGAAGCATATGCAATTACTTTCCCCCGCTGCATCAGTACAGCGCCTAACCCTAACCTCGAAGCATCGGTATACACCACAAAGTCATCATTGCCCTCAGGTAAGGCAAGTATCGGCGCTTCACTCAAAGTTTTCTTCAAAACTTCAAACGCCTCTTGCTGCACGGTCTCCCAAACAAAAGGCGCATTCTTCTTCGTTAATGCCGTCAGCGGAACTGCAATCTTTGAAAAGTCCTTTATAAACCTCCTATAATATCCCGCCAACCCAAGAAAACTCCTGATTTCCGTAGCTGATTGTGGCGGTTCCCAATTTCTTATAGCCTCAACTTTAGCTGGATCAACCGAAATCCCAGCTCCAGATATAACATGTCCTAGAAACTGTATCTGTTGTAGCCAAAACTCGCACTTTGAGAACTTGGCGTACAACCTTTCTTTTCTTAACAACTCCAACAGTTCTCTCAGATGTTCAGCATGTTCTGCTTCAGACTTAGAATATACCAGTATATCATCAATAAACACTATCACCGACTTATCCAACATCGGTCTACAAACCCTATTCATCAAGTCCATAAAGACAGCCGGGGCATTGGTTAACCCAAAAGGCATAACCAAGAACTCGTAATGCCCATAACGTGTCCTAAATGCTGTCTTAGGCACATCCTCTTCTCGAACTTTCAGTTGATGGTACCCCGATCTCAGATCAATCTTAGAAAATACACAAGCGCCATGTAACTGATCAAACAAGTCGTCTATCCTCGGCAGAGGATACTTGTTCTTAATCGTCAATTTATTCAGCTCCCGGTAATCTATGCACATCCTCATCGTGCCATCTTTCTTCTTTACAAACAGTACCGGAGCTCCCCACGGCGATGAACTCGGCCGAATGAAGCCCTTGTCCAATAACTCCTGAAGTTGTGTCATCATTTCTTTCATCTCGGTTGGGGCAAGACGATAAGGAGAACGAGCTACCGGTGCAGCTCCGGGGATCAAGTCAATCCTAAACTCAACTTGTCTCTCAGGCGGCACGCCAGACAAGTCTTCCGGAAACACATCCGGGAATTGTGAAACAACCGGCACATCGGCCAAAGTTCTCTTCTCTGCCTTAGCATCAATCGCATATGCTAAGTACGCATCACATCCCTTTGCAACAAGCTTTCGAGCTTTTGCAATAGTAAGCAAACACAGATCCCCGCTTCTCCTATCCCCATATATACATATCTCACGCCCCTCCGGGGTAGTTATCTTTATCATTCGGCTCTTACACACTATGTGGGCTTCATTCTCGATCAACCAGTCCATCCCGACTATGACATCAAACTCACTGAATTCTATCGGTATCAAGTCCAAATTGAAGACTACATCTTCAATTACTAACGTGCAGTTACGGTAGACATGATCTACTTTTACTAGAGTGTTGCTAGCAGTTTCTATATCAAGAACAGCAGATAATCTAGATAGTGGCATGGCAATTCTTTGTGCAAACATAGTAGAAACAAACGACCTATTGGCACCCGAATCAAATAAAACTCGTGCAGGCATAGAATTAACTATGAACGTACCCGTGACGACCTCCGGATTTTCCCTTGCTTCCTCTGCAGTTATCTGAAAAGCACGAGCAGGTGCCCTCTGTGACTGACCCCGGCGGTTAACTGAACCACCACTCGAACCTCCAGACGAGCGTGTTGATGATGGGGCAGCAGCCGTTGGAGCATTCTTTCTACAATTCATGCTATAGTGACCCCACACCCCACACTTATAGCAAGCATCACCCTTCCTTGGGCAGTCATTCTGAAAATGTCCCTGCTCCCCACAGCAAAAACAAGCACGTCCGTTAGGGCATTTGCCAAAATGCTCCAGGTGACATTTGTTGCAGTATTGTGGTTCGGTGTTGATAGAGTATGCACGAGCACGACCGCGATCAGAAGAACCAGATGGTCGGCGAAAAGACTGCTGTGACGAGTATTGTGAAGACCGGGAAGATCCCGAGTATCCTCCCTCCCTTTGGCGCTTCGGCGGTGACGGCTGTGTCGGATTGGTGGAAGCAGCAGCAGACCCAACAGAGTAGCCCGACATGATCAGAATCTGCTCTACATTTCTGGCAGCCTCAAGTAAGCCAGCAAATGTAGGGTAGCGGACGTTGCTCATAACCCTCCTTATTTCAATGTCAAGACCAGCCTCGAACCTGGTCACTTTCCTTTCTTCGGTGTCCACCTGATGAGGTGCGAACAGACTTAACCTCGTGAACTCCACAGCATATTGGGATACCGTCTTCGTCCCCTGTACCAGCGCCATAAACCTTGCCTCTAATCTCCGACGCTCATCAATCGGACAGTATTGCTGAGTGAACAGATCCTTGAACTCAGCCCAAGTCATAACAGAAATCTTCTCCAATGTCAAAGCGTTCACCATGGCATTCCACCACATAATTGCGTCATTAGTGAACATAGCAGTAGCATAGCGAACCATGTCCTTCTCAGCACAGTCGCTGATTCGGAATGTTCGTTCAGTTGCTGTTATCCATTCCAGCGCGGCAACAGCATCTCCTAGTCATTAAACTCCACAGCCCCATTTCCTTTAAAGTCCTTAAAACGACAACCTCGGGGTTTGTTAGATGACCCAGTGTTGTCATCTTGTTCCTCATTGTTACCCTCTTCCTTCTCCTTGTTCTTTCTCTTTTCCTCTCTTCTTTTAGCATCGGCCTCATCTCGAGCCCGAAACTGTTCTTGAATCATTCGATTCTGCTCAGCCATCATGGCTAGCATCATCTCTCTGGCTTCCTCAGGTGTCATTCCTCCAGACATGTTCTGAAAATATAAACATATAACTTGTTTAGTAACATGTCATAAATTTAAAGACACCATTCATTTGTCCCGTATGATAGTCAATTTCTTATAATTACTAGATCATAACCTATCTTAGTTCAGATCATTACTTAGCATCACTACATATCATCACCTAATGTTTGAGATCAAGACCTCACGGACACTTGAATCTCAAACTACTGCTCTGATACCATCTCGTGTGACACCCTTGCCACAACAACCACCAATTACAATACACCCAGGATTAATCATCAACATGCAATAACATAATGATCTGATAACCTAAATTTAAGTGCGGAAGCATTTAAAACATAAATACGTAGTGCAACAAGTGTTAAACACCCTACGGTGCTATAAGGTACCAAGTCTAAGTCTACACACCCATACATTTATTACAATCATCCAGAATATAATACAACATTGTCCCACAACATAATTACCAATTAAATAGCAGATATCTTCCAAATCTTCCAAATCGACCTAACTAGACGGTCCAGCAGTAGATTTCCCCTTTCCTGTAAAAATACAACAACTAAAACGTAAGCTAATGCTTAGTGAATACATAGATTGCGCATATTATAAATATTTATGAAGCCCAAGAGTAACCCCGACGACAAACATCGTATACTCTCTTCGTACACCAAGTACGGACCAGAGCCGCAGCCCCTTCGAGCCCAAAGCTCGGCATTTACACATACCATCTGAGACAAACGAACGATCGGGGATGACATACTGCCTACCGGACCTGGAGGGATCAGCTCCAGCGTCATATAGCAGAGTAACATCAGAGTTAACGATGCGACCCACCGGTCCATCACTAGATGCACAACAATCGAACGGACATGCAACAAGTAAGAATGTGCATCTAAATCTACGCAAGTTAGTAGAAATCCAACCAAACAAGTGAAACAACAGGTCTCAGCAGGCAAAGCTTAACATAAATCAGATATAATCATGCGAAATCTACTGTACTCACAGTGGGTACGTATTATCTTTAAACCGATATTATTTCTCTTCGGGCTTTCAACCGGATCCACCAAGTACCCCACTGTGGGTTAAACAACACCACAAGGGACCTGTTATTATCAATTACAACAATTCCTCGTATCATTATCCATTTAATTCCATAATAATCAAGTTTCGTAAATTTGACGATATTTTCCTCATTTCAGGTACATGACCAAATTTATACCATAACTAAATTTGAACCCATTTCAAGTTCATATATTGACCTTTATATAACTCATGACATTTTATGTGTTGTTTATGAGTTTCATTCAAAATACACAAGCCTAGAAAGTAGTATCCTCAATTTTAGGCATTAAATTCGAATTTTAATGGGTTAGATTCGAAATTAATCATCAGATTCGAACCCTACCATCAGATTCGAACCCTTCTTCGAATCTATGGGTAGATTCGAACTCATACCCTTCGAGTCTATCATCAGATTCGAACCCCCCTTAGAATCTGATGGTACACCTTCGAATCTAGCACCAAACTCGAGTCTGTTCTTACATTTCGACTCTGTTCTTGACATATTCGAGTCTGTTCATCATTTCAACTTAAATCCTTCATTTCTAAGGCCTAAAATCAGTATTATATCATGTATGATGCATATATTCGATTCTACTTTGCATATAGTATCATAATCCAGCAACATTTCAAGCAAAACAAACTTAAATTTGCATAAAATGATAGATTCGAATTCTTAGTTACTTTAAAACCGAAACCATAAACTAAAAAGGTTCGATTCTTACCTCAATTCGCACGAAATCTGAAATTCGTTTGTAGATTACTGTTGTACTCCTCGATACCTTTCCGATGACGTATAATTCTCGAAAATCCGACGGTCGGTTTGTGATTTATCTTAGAGAGATGTAGAGAGAAAATTTCTAGAGAGATAGAGTAGAGAGAGAGTGTAAACTAGAAAATGAAGCCTATTGCCCTTTATATACTACTTTCGTCATTTTGCACATTTCATCACCCGACTTAACCGGTTCCATAAAATACCGATTTAATCTTAAATTTATCATAAATAACTTTTAAATTCATAATAATCCACAAAATTGAATTTGAGTTCAATTTTCTTAAAAATAACAACAAACTTTGCTAAATATCCAAATACATAATAATCACCCAAATTCAACTTTAAATATAAATTTTCCACTTAATTAGCCAAAATACATCAAATTAATTCCGTGGATGTTACACATCAGGTGGCTGCGAAGTATGCTTGTCGTAGAGAGAGGGAGATAGAGACACAGAGGGAGCAGCCAGCTCCTCAAACACAACAAGTTGAGTAGCCGAGTCAGAGTTTGGGGCCTTCGAGGTTTTATAAAGAGAGCCAATAGGGAGGGTATTCCGAGCAGAGGGGATAAAGTTTTGGGTCCCATCAAGATCAGGGAAGAGACGATAAGCAGTGTGGGTTTAGGCAGAGTCCAATATAGTAGAGTCAAAGGTCGAGCCAGCTCCAAAGTAGTGTCAGTAGGGGATCTATAGATTCAAGAGGCCGAGTTGGGAGTTCATAAGTGATAGAGAGAGATTGTCAGCGGTGTTGCCGCCACCATGCAGGGCTGTGAGCCCTCGAGCAACCTCCTATGTTTCATATATGGCCTGTATGGCCACACTGCTTTTATTTGTACTTCTTATGACTCATTGTGCTTTAGATGTGGGAGACCGGCCCATATGTCGAAACATTGTCCGAGTTTGGGGGCAGCTTTGCTGGGGCTGAGTACCGGTGGAGCGGGGACACTAGGGTCATCATCAGCACCTCGTGGAGGTTGGGTACCAAGGGAGTCGCCTGATGTTCTATCTGGTACATTTATCCTATACGGACTACGTGCCTTTGTTTTATTTGTATTCTAGATCTGATACTTCTTACATGTCTACATCAATCTGTGGCTAATTTATTATGTCATCATCTGAATTATCTATTCTTATGATTGTTAAGAGGATAACAGTGGTATAGTGTTAGTCAGTCGAGCATGTAGAGATTGTGTATTAGAGATAGACGGCCATCAATTCGCTATAGATCTTATGCCTATGAAGATTAGAAGTTTTGATGCAATTTTAGGCATGGACTGGTTGACAGCACGCCAGACAGACATCTTCTGTTCCAAGAAGATGATTAGGTATCTAATTTCCGAGAGTGAGTGAGTGACGACCTAGGAAGAGAGGCGTAAGGGAGAGATGAGCATCGTGTCGATGGCTTGAGCGCAGACATACGTTGCTAAGGGCTGTGACACTTATTTAGCTTATGTGGTACACATGAAGAAGTAGAAGAGAGATCACCGATGTGCCAGTGGTCATAGATTTCCCCCATGTGTTCCCTGATGAGTTATCAGCACTACCGCCAAATCGATAGGTCGAGTTTAGGATCGACCTAGTTCCCAGAGTTGTGCTTATTGCCCTCACACCTGATCGATAGGTGCCTACCGAGATGCGCGATATGATGATGCAACTACAGGATCTGCTAGATCGCGGTTTCATTCGTCCTACGTCTTCCTCATGGGTAGCTCCAGTGTTATTCGTGAAGAAGAAGGACGAGACGATGAAATTTGTATTGATTATAAGGAGCTTAATAGAGTGATGATGAATATCTGTTATCCATTGCCATGGATTGACAACCAATTTGATCAGCTACAGGGGGTGAGTCACTTCTCTAAAATAGATCTACGTTCTAGTCATCATCAGGTTCGAGTTAGAGACGATGATGTGCTGAAGATGACATTCTGGACACATTATGGTCACTATGAGTTCTTAGTCATGCCGTTTGGGCTAACTAATGCCCCATTCAATATATATTTTTGGATTCTGAGTAACTCCATCAAAATTCAGGATTTTAATCGCCAATCCGGTCTTCCAATGTCTATTGTCATCCCCACAATTCCGTCTTAGCCGCTCTACCATACTCTCTTTTGTGATGAAATGTCACCATTGAAAAAGTTCTCAAAGTCATCATTGTGTCCTTGATTAATCAAATCCACCAACCGATTGGTTAATTGAACGACCACTTACTGTATTTGTTCATCCATTCATGTCGTATATCCATGACTCCAATTTCTATTCATATGCATGGCACCATGCTGATACCCTACCATGTAGACTGGTGACAATCAATGATACATGTTAATTATCACACACTTCTTTGAATTGAAAACCACTTTTACAGTACTCATCAATACGATTAAACTTTTAAGATTTAAACTAACTCCATCAAATTCTTGGATTCAATTGTAAATCCCGCCTTCTTCATGCCCATTGTCATATCCACGATTCCGTCTTAACAGTTCTACTTAAATTTTCTTTCATGATGAGTCGTCACCATTTAACGAGTTCTCAAAGTCATCATCTTGTCCACGATTAATCAAATTCACCTTCTGCATGGTCAATGAAGCGACCACTTGATCTATCTGTTTTTCCATTTGTGCCGTAAATGTGGGCTTCAATCCCCATGAATACAAGGCACTATTTGATGGAACTCCAATAACCAACAAAACAAAGATGAGCATAGACAAATTAAAGATTGATGATGGAGTTTTGACAAAGGATCCACTTGAAGAAATGCATGGACCGATGACACGATTGAGAACAAAGAAGATGCAAGAAAGTCTCAATCAAATAATTGATTTGTCCCACTCCAAAGAATTTTGGAAGACCCAAGACTATAAGCCTATGTTAGTAAACCATCTTAGTGTTGTTGGGCTCGATTTATAAAGTGTAAATTTTGTGTCTTAGCGCATTTTGATAATTTGTCTAGCTTTTAAGAAGCTCCTAGATTAAGCTCATAAAAAGATTAAGAGTTATTTAATTAATTTAGGATGAATGAAAGTCTTTATGTAATAAGTAAGGGGAGTTTCAAAGGTCATCCTTTCCCTATAAATAGGTGGTCTTTCAAGGTTGTAATCATCACATTTTCAAATAAAATTACATTGTGAGGTTTATTCGTTTCACTTATAGTTCTCGTGATTGAACTTATTTGGGTCTTGCAAGACTAATGGTCATGCAATTCTCATTTGGCTGCAACTGAGTATTCTTCCGCTTACTTTTTGTATTTCGTATAACTTTGATTACTTACTTGTGTTGTAATTCAAAGGTGTTGGGATTCATATATCCAATATTGTCGAGTTCATACTAGTAAGGGGTTGGGTTCTTGGACGAAAGATCATCAAGGACAATCCGATAAAATTGTGAACTTCTCTATGAAGAATTCATATCATTTGGTATCAAAGCCAGGTTTCCTTGTTTGATCGTATCCTTTTATTTGCATTTTGTTCTTTGTTTACTTTCTATTGAAAAAAAATATAATCATATCTTTCTACTTTATTTCTACGTCTTACAATCAGTTCTTGTTATGGCCATCTAATAGGATAAAGAAAAGGGAGAAAAAAATGTGTGAAAACAAAAACAGCAAAAAAAGGAAAAAAAAAAAGATTCTCTATTTGTAGGTAATTCAAAAGGTTTGTTTATGCATCATCGTCGTGATATCTTCTTTTGTTTCTAATCTTCTCCATAATCTCTCCATATGTCTTTCTCTTTTTATCTTCTTCATACTCTCTTCATATTTCTATACTGCCATGTGTTTTATTGTTTTGAGCACATTTGTAAGGGTTGAATTTCTTCTCATTAGAACTACGAAAGTGAGAGATTCGAGTGGTAAAATGCAAGAGTGATACATCTATATAACATCCTTATATTTAAGACTGATACACTTTGGGGTGTGTAGTATAGAATTGGGAAACAATTTTGGGGGGAAGGGTTTGAGCATGGTATTTGTAACACCCAAGTTACTACAAACAGTACACGTCATAAAATTATAAGTTGGCAATGCATTAAGTGATAATTAAATATTACAAGTGGTTGATACCACAGGTCCAAATGCCTTATTCAAGTTACTTTACGATACTTTAACTACAAAATATGTAAAGATATAATGGTGGTCTATTCTAGCTTCTAGAATCTCCAATCAGAGTGCGGAAGATTAAACAAGCTACCCGAGACCGCAAATATCCTTGTCAAAAATAGGCATCAAAAACTAGGTCTAAAAAGTCTGCTATCATCAAGGATCCAGGTTCACTTAGCCTGGGACGAACTACCTGCTTTGTTCTTTCCCTTATCAGATTTTCCTAAAAAGAGAGTTGTCATGACAAAGTAAGCTACCACTGCTTAGTGAGTTAACAGAGTTCCATAAGTTACCACACACATATATAACATACTGTCAGCTCATGTCGGCAAGGCAACACGTCAGAGACGGCAAAAGATTGAGGGATCAACCTAATCTGTAATCCCATGTGTAAGGCCGAAGCCCTACGGGAAGTGTATGGAAACGGGGGAGATAGGAAAGGAATCTACAGAATTCCCTCCTGTGAATGGAGATCTTTCATTCGGGCAGAGCAGTCAATGCTGTATGCAGACTTAAATGTACCAATAAACAAGTAAGCAGCAAGCATGCTAAGTAATTACATAGAATGTAAAAGTGAGCATGGTTCAAGGCAAATCAGTTGTCTAGTTTCAGCTAGGGGTGAGCTCGGTACCGGACCGTACCGGACCGTACCGAACCAGTACCGATCCCAAAAATACCGAAACTGAATTATTAGTTTTGAAAGAACCGAATACCGAACCGTATAATTATATATGGTACCGGTTCGGTTCTGAATACCGAATTTTAGCTAATTTAAAAACCGAATACCGAACCGAGAGTACCGAATACCGAATTTTAGCGAATTTAAAAACCGAATACCGAACCGAATATATTAATTCGGTATCGGTCGGTACCGGTACCGGTTCGGGTTCGGGAAATGGTACCCGTCGCTCACCCCTAGTTTCAACAATGTCAAATGTAAGTTCCCAACATACAATAAAGAAATCAAGGAACATGCAGCAGCAGTTGTCTAGTTTCAGCAATGACTAACATACTTTCCTAACATACAATTAAGTAATCAAGGAACAAATAGCAGCAGTTGTTTCCATACAAGGCAGTAACAATAACCAATAAGTATCGAAACATATGTAAGTAAATAATGCAATCTGTAACTCACACCAGTCCTGAGCAATGCAATTAGTCAATATAGTGCTTAAACAAGTTAAGTTGTCCGTATTACTCTGTCAGACTGGTCAGTTCCTGCAGATCAGTTCCAATTCTAGCATATCAATGACTATTTCATACACATGATTTATATAATCCTAATTGTATTAATTATCATGTTTTGTTGCCAAGTCTGTGGTAGTTCCTAATGTCCTAGAGTGAGCCTATCCTTATCATCTGTCAAATAAGTCCATAAGAACTATTTTAGATCAGTACCAAGGTATGACCTTGAGTTCCTAGCAGATTCCTATGGTTTTCTAGGTTTTTACCTAGGTATGACCTTGTTTCAAGGCCAAACACAGGGTAAGCAAGGCATAAACACATCACACATAAGCACAACAGGTCATAAGTTGGTGAAATAGGTCATTTTAGGATACAAGTGTGTTACCAAGTGATGGCCACCTGTTCCTTTTGGCCTAGTTAGCCTAGTCACGACCTCGATTCTAGGCTTTAACTAGGGCAATTAAGGCCATTTCAGATTCTAGCAAGGGATAGTAGGTCAAATACAGGTCAAAGGCATATTTTACTCCCACAAGTCAGTAGCCAAAGTCTCAGGTCAAGTAGGTTAAGATTTTTGGGCGATGGCCAACTCTTAACCAAGGCAGGATACTTAGTGTGTGGTGTGTTTGGTACATAGAAAAGAAATGAGGAGAAATGGAAATGGAAATGGGGGAGAAATGGAATTGGGAGAAATGAAAATGGGTGGAGAATTGAAATTATGTATCTTGTTTAGTATCAACATAGAAATAAAGAGGAGAAATGGTGGCTCAGGTGGAGTAGAGACACAAGATAGTCAATTCTCACAATTTCTCTACCAAATGGAGAGAATTGCAATTCTCCATATTTAGCCTTAAAACAATTCCCAGAGAATTCAATTCTCCATCTAAAAATTGAGAGCATTTCTCCCAAATAAGAGAAAACACAATTCTCTACCCTCAAATCTCTCTACCAAACAGCCCCTTAGGGACAACCAAGGCCAAACATGAGTCATTTGGTGTCCTTATTGCACATGTCAAGTTTCACATCATAACTAGGTCGTTAAGTCATGGTTGTCCATTTATAGGCTTGTCAAGCCCATTAAGGGTCCATTCAAGGTCATTTTCAATTGCATCAAGGGCAGGCATGTCATTTCAGTTTCTAAGGGTCCACAACTTAAAAACAAGTGTTTTTCTTGTTTTGAGTTATGTCCCAAAGCAAATGGATCAAGTGGTGCATGTTTAGGCCATTAAAGAGCATTAATCGGGCCCATTAGGCCCAATGAGGCTAGTTGGAACAGCAGGTCAATTAAATATATTCAAGTTTATCAAGTCAAAATACATCAAATTCAGGTTTTGGTCATTTGTAAGGTCCAATCATACCTCATGAACTTATTCATGCCTCACGAACTTATTTATGGCTCACGAACTTATCCTCACAAGTTCATGGAACACGAACTTATGAAGCCTCATGAACTTGAGATGCCTCAGGAACTTATGATGCCTCACGAACTTACGAAGCCTCACGAACTTATCAAGCCTCACGAACTTATACAGCCGAATTTCTATTCCTTCTGTCCAAGTCTTTTTAAGGTTCAAAATCAAGTCCAGTGGCATAACAAAACATGTACACAAGTCCCTTTAAGCATTTACCAATCAGATTAACTACAATTAAAGAGCAAAATTCAGATTTAAAAGCCCTAAAAGGCTGTCCAAAACCGATAGCATCAAGGACCATTTCTAAACTTTTAAAACTTGATAATTGCATTAATTTGGTCCCAAAACAAATCCATTTCACACAAAAGACCTCCAAGAAAATTTGGGTAAATTATAAGCCACATAGCAACTAACAATCGGGTTTTTAACCAACTAAATTCTCGGACAGCAGCTTAGCCGAGGGCTGCTGCTGTCTTCGAGTTTTTGGTCCAAAAATTCAACCTTTAAGCATCATTTCCAGGTCACAACTCATAGAACATTAAGCGACATGTCTAAGATCAGATTAGGTCTATTTCTAATGCATTTTCAGTTCATTTAAACATGCAAACAACCCCTTTTTTCTGTTTTTCGTTCGACAGCACAACTGCAAAATGATCTGCGTTTTTTAGGTTTAACCCGAAGAAAAAGAGGATGAAAACATGAAACTAACCTTGGTCAAGGTATTAGAACACTTGGGTAGTTATTTGCAAATGATTTCCAAGCAAAACCGAGTCCTAAACCCGTGCAAATCAGCCTCAAAAGAATTGGAATTTCGGATTTTAGCATAAATAAAAAATATGAAGAGTTTATGGGGTGTTCTTACCTCAGATCCGAACCAAACTCAACATGCAATTGCAGAATCTTGTAGTACTCCTTAAGAGCTTTCCAATGACATAAAGCACTCAATATTTGGCCAAGTAGATTGGGAGAAAACTTAGAGAGAAATTTGGATTTGGAGAGGGTTTTTAGAGAGAGAAGCTCTCAATCCTCTCAATCTGATTTTTGGGAGGATGAAGAATGACCATTTCAGCCCTCCACCCCTCATTGAATCTGAATTTTCAGCCACATTTAGCAAAAGACTAATTTACCCTTAATGAAATGCTATATCTACCCTTGTTTGTCCTTATTTTGCATTTTAAATGCAAGAAATGGTAAGGAGGTATTTCTTTTTTCTAGTACTTGTCTTTTTAGACTAATTTAATTATTTTAGTCTATTTTTATTATTCTCAAGTCTTTAATCTTTCAATTAGCTAATTTTAATTGTTCAAATTTATCTTAGCTAATTTAAGCAAGTATCCTTAATTAATTATAACTTATTATAATTAATTACATACAAGGCACATATTTCCCATAAATTCACATAATTTCATACAATTAGGCAAAATTACTTAAATATCAAAATTTTGTTGCTATAATTTATATTTTATAAATTACAGGCTGTTACAAATTTCCCCTGTTGAATTGATTCCGTCCTCAGAATCGTCTAAGACATGAACAACTTTGGATACTTTTACCTAATATCTTCCTCTCGTTCCCAAGTTTGTGTCGATCCCTTGTGGTATTTCCACTGGATTAGCACCATTGGAATTTTCTTGTTGCGCAACTTCGTAGTCTTTCGATCCACTATGCGTTCAGGCTCTTCTTCCTATCGCAACTGTTTGCTGATAGGAGCATGCAGGTGGAGTAGTGGAACCCTTAGCTGACGTCATCAGCATTTTCTTTTGCCTCCTCGGCAGTCATTTGGAAGGATATTGGTTGGGTTCTTGGAGCAGTGGGAACCCTTAGCTGATTGCTGATAGGAGGATGCAGGTGGAGCATTGTATCTGGGCCTTGAACAGTCTTTGGCATGATGCCCCACAGTAATGCAGTTACGGCAAGCCTTACCGCGTTTGGGACAATCAAACCTATCATGACCGTTCTGCCCACAACAATAGCATTTAACAAAAGCAGGATCACATCAACCTTCATGAGTTTTATTGCAACGAGGACAAGCAGACCTTGGAGTCGATGACACAACATATGATTGAGCCTTCTCGGAAGACTGCTTCCGTCCTTTCTTCGAGCTTTCATTCTTCCTTTCAGGTTTATCCTTCCCAGATTTCTCAGTTTTTCCTTCCTTACTAGATTTAGCAAGGAAAGGACACGCACGCCCGGGATAGATTTCCAGCTCACCTACCTAGTAATCTCAACTGCCTCAATGTAGCTTTTCGGCCTACCAGATTTCACAAACTTTCTGATCTCTCTGTCTAGCCCATCAACAAACAGATCCTTACGTCTCTCGTCAGTATCAATAGGGTGATCAGATAACAAGGCGAGCTTGGTGAACTCTAGCTCATAGTCCGTTACAGACATTGTACCTTGTTGCAAGGATAACAAAGTCTTCTTCATTTGTCGCTTGACATCCTGAGGGCAATATTTTTCTTTTAAATGGATTTTGAACTGATCCCAAGTAATGGATTTCTCCATTGCATCAGACACGGGATTGGTGATTGACTTCCACCAATGTCCAGCTCCATCTTCCAACATACCAGTTGCATAAGTAACCTTGTCCTTTTCCGGACACTTGGAGAGTTTAAAGGATTTCTCCACGTTGGCTACCCAGTCCATAGCTTTTACTGGATCAGATGACCCAGCAAAAGTATGAGCTCCACACTTTTTGAAGTCAGTGAAAGAGCACTCTCGTCCCACCTTGACATGGTGGTCGGAGGAGTCAGTCTCACTTTCTTCTTCAGAGGACACATGTCCATGCTTCCTCTTTCGGGTTTTCTTAGGCTTTGCTAACATATTGTAACATCCTCAGATTTAAATTATTGTAATTGAGGTTTAATTAGATGAATTTTTAAATTAATGTAATTTAAGTTGGATTATGAAAGTTGGTACGGAATTTGGATTAATTATAAAGTTGGTTGCTTTATTTAGAAATTGAGGAATTTGAAATTGATTTAAGTGAATATGATTATAATATTTGTTAAGGATAATAAAATAAAGATAGAATTCTTTATTTTATAAAATCAGTATTTAATGGAACCGGATAAGTTGAGGGGCTAAAAGTGTCAATAGCCGAAACTTTGGAATAAAAGACTCTTGATGTCTTTCATTCTCATTTCACCATTTATCTTCAAATTTTCTCTTAATCTCTCTCTAAAATTTTCTACTGAAATTTGAATTTGTGGAACCAAATTCGTGAATCAAGGCTGAATATAAACAAGATTCAAGTGGATGTAAGGTAAGAAACATTATATCTCAACTTGGGGTTAGTTGGAGATTTTAAAATTCAAAATTTGGATTTTGAATCTGAAAGATTGTTGTTGCATGTTGGATAAACTAGCTGGAAATCATCCCTTGAAGGTTACTAAAGCATTTGAAACAAGAATCAACCGTTAATTCGTCCAAAAAGGTTAGAAATCTGAACATTTATGAAGTTTTGTGTTCTTGAGGTTTTTCCTCATTTTTGGTCTAATCTGGACGAATTTGGAGGTTATTGAAATGGAAAATGGACTAGAAAAAATGAATATATGATAATATAACTTTGTTATGGATTGCATGTGAATAAAATCGGATTTTTGGCAATTTTTAAGAAAAACCTGTAGCTGCGACCAGCACATTTATTGGTCGACTCGGCGAGTCGGTGGGTCGACTCGGTGAGTCGCCAAGAACATTTGAATAATTCGTTCAAAAATGCATAAGTGTTGGATCCGAATTCGGTTAGGACCCCCAACCGAATTCGGATGAGACCCTAACTTAGAGTGGACCGAAATCGAATGAGAACCGAACTCGGATGGACCCAAATTCGGATGGGTCAATGTAGTTCGGGAGGATCCGTAATTCGGACCTCGACTCGGCGAGTCATCTGGACCGACTCGGCGAGTCGCCTGCAGTTTAGGTGTAATTCGGATGGGTTATTAAGGACCCGAATTGATGGACAAATAATCACACTTTTGGGCTATCTTTTGTACTATATTAAGGTATATAATGAAGGGTTATTTGGGAATGATAACACACTAAATGATGGCTTTTAATGTGAGTTTCGGATGACGGTTCCAAATGTTGTAATACTTTTATTTGTACGAATTGATGCTAAATTGTTAAAGAACATGTAATGATGATATGTTTATCATATGAAAATGTAACAGGTTCCTTGTGGTGTTGTTTAACCCATAGTGGGGTACTTTGTGGATCCGATTGAAATTCCGAGGAGAAGTAATATTGATTAAATCTTAATAACGCACCCACTGTGAGTACATATGATTTCGCATGTTTATATCTGCTTTATGTTAGTTATTGTCTGCTGAGACAAGTTGGTTCATTATCGTTTGGAATTCTACCAACTTGCGATGCACATTCATACTTGTTGCATGTCCGTTCTTTTGTTGTGCATCTATCGATGGACCGGCGGGTCGCATCTGTTATTCTGATGTTACTGCGCTATAGGACCCGGAGCTGATCCCTCCGAGGTTATGGTAGGCAGTGAGTCATCCCCGATGTTATGTCTGTCTCAGATGGTTGGTTTATATACCGAGCTTTGGGCTCGTAGGAGCGACGGCTCAATGTGTGTCGTACTTTGTGCACGTGGAGAGTGCACGACGTGTGTCGTCGGTGTTACTCTTGTGGGCTTCATAAAGATTTATAAAATGCGTAAATTTATGTATTCACTAAGCATTCGCTTACCCCTCAGTTGTTGAATTTTTACAAGAAAAGGAAAATCTGCCGCTGGACCTTCTAGTTAGATCGTTTGTGAAGTCTTGGAAGATTTGAATCTACTCAATCGGCAATTGTGCTATGGGACCGATGTTGTAATATGTTTAGGATGATTGTAAAAAAGTTTGAGTATGTAGTTTTAGACTTGAAACCTTGTAGCACCATAGAGTGTTTGAAACAGTTGTACTATTTTTATTATGTACTTTAATGCTTCCGCACTTTAATTTAAGTATTCAGATCATTGTGTAATCATGTGATTGATGATTAATCCTGGGTTGAATGTAATGGTGGTTATTGTGCAAGGGTGTCACACGAAATGGTATCAGAGCAGTAGCTTGAGATTCAAGTGTCCGTGAGGTCTTGATCTCAAACATTAAGTGATGATGTGTAGTGATTGTAAGTAATGACCTGAACTAAGATAGGTTACTATCTAGTAATCATAAGAAGTTGACTATTATACGGGACAATGGGTGGTGTCTTTAAGTGAATGACATGTTACTAAATAAGTTATATGTTTTATATTTCAGAACATGTCTGGAGGAGGAATGACACCCGAAGAAACAAGAGAAATGATGCTAGCCATGATGGCTAAGCAGAATAAGATGATTCAAGACCAGTTTCGGGCTCGAGATTAGGCCGAAGCTAAGAGAAGAGAAGACAAGAGAAAGACTAAGGAGAAAGAGGGTAATAACGACGATAACTAAGATGACAACACTGGGTCATCAAACAAACCCAAAGGTTGTCGGTTTAAGGATTTCAAGGGAAATGGTGCTGTAGAGTTCAATGGATTGGGAGACGCTGTTGCCGCACTTGAGTGGATAACGGCAACCGAACGGACGTTCCGAATCAGCGATTGTGCTGAGAAGGACATGGTTCGGTATGCTACTGCTATTTTCACCAAAGACGCGATTATGTGGTGGAATTCCATGGTTAACGCCTTAACCTTGGAGAAAGTTTCTGTAATGACATGGGATGAGTTCACTGACCTATTCACTCAGCAGTACTGTCCGGTTGATGAGCGCCAAAGACTTGAGGCAAAGTTCATGACATTGATGCAAGGGACTAAGACTGTGTCCCAGTATGATGTGAAATTCACGAGGCTGAGTTTGTTTGCGCCTCATCAGGTTGATACTGAGGAAAGGAAAGTGACCAGATTTGAGGCTGGTTTGGATATTGAGATTAGCAGAGTTATGAGCAACGTGCGCTACACTACGTTTGCTGGCTTACTTGAGGCTGCCAGAAATGTAGAACAAATTCTGAGCATGTCGGGTTACTCAATTGGGTCTACTGCTGCTTCCACTAACCCAACACAACCGTCACCGCCGAAGCGCCAGCGTGAGGGAGGATACTCGGGATCTTCTCGCTCATCGCAGTATTCACCAGAACAGTCTTATCGCCGATCAACTGGGTCTTCTGGTCGTGCTCGTGCCTACTCCATCAACACCGAGCCGCAATATTGTAATAAGTGTCATCTGGAACACTTCGGCAAGTGGACGCGCTTGCTTTTGCTGTGGAGAGTTGGGCCATTTTCAGAGTGAGTGTCCACGAAAAGCCGATGCTTGCCATAAGTGTGGGGGGTATGGGGGCACTATGGTAGGAACTGTCGAAAGAATGCTCCAGCTGCTGCTCCAACGTCAACTCGATCATCTGGAGGATCTAGTGGTGGTTCAGTCAACCGTCGAGACCAGCCACAAAGGGCATCAGCTCGTGCATTTCAAATTAACATAGAGGAGGCTAGGGAAAACCCGTAGGTGTTTACTGGTATGTTTATTGTAAACTCTTTGCCTGCAAGAGTGTTATTTGACTCGGGTGCCAATAGATCTTTTGTGTCTACCGTGTTTGCTCAACAACTGTCTATGCCTTTGTCTAAGTAGTCTACTATACTTGATATTGAAACTGCTAGTAACACTCTAGTCAAAGTAGATCATGTATACCGTAACTGCACCTTAGTGATTGAAGATGTAGTCTTCAATTTGGACTTGATCCCGATAGTATTTAGTGAGTTTGATGTGATAGTCGGAATGGACTGGTTGATAGAGATCGAAGCCCATATAGTGTGTAAGAAGCGTATGATAAAGATAACTACTCCAGAGGGCGTGAGATTTGTATATACGGGGATAGGAGAAGCGGGGATCTGTGTTTATTGACCATTGCAAAAGCCCGAAAGCTTGTTGCAAAGGGTTGTGAGTCCTACTTGGCGTATGCTATTGATGCGAAGGCTGAGAAGAAGACTGTGGCCGACGTGCCTGTTGTATCACAATTCCCGGATGTGTTTTCGGAAGACTTGTCTGGCGTGCCGCCTGAGAGACAAGAGGAATTTCGCATTGATCTGATCCCTGGAGCTGCACCGGTAGCTCGTTCTTCGTATCTCCTTGCTCCTACCGAGATGCAAGAAATGATGAAACAACTCCAAGAGTCGTTGGATAAGGGCTTCATTCGACCGAGTTCATCGCCGTGGGGAGCCCCTGTTTTGTTTGTGAAAAAGAAAGATGGCACAATGCGAATGTGCATTGATTACCGGGAGTTGAATAAGCTGACAATTAAGAACAAGTATCCGCTGCCGAGGATAGATGACTTGTTTGATCAGTTACATGGGGCAAGTGTTTTCTCCAAGATTGATTTGAGGTCTGGATACCATCAGTTGAAAGTACGAGAAGAAGATGTACGGAAGACAACTTTTAGGACACATTATGGGCATTACGAGTTCTTGGTTATGCCATTCGGGTTAACCAACGCCCTGGCTGTCTTTATGGATCTGATGAACAGAGTTTGCAGACTGATGTTAGATAAGTCAGTGATCGTGTTCATTGACGACATTTTGGTGTATTCCAAGTCTGAGGCGGAGCATGCTGTTCATCTAACAGAGTTATTAGAATTGTTAAGGAAGGAGAGGTTGTATGCCAAATTCTTAAAGTGTGAGTTTTGGCTACAACAGATTCAGTTTCTAGGACATGTTATTTCGGGAGCTGAGATTTCTGTAGATCCAGCTAAAGTTGAAGCCATAAGAAACTGGGAGCCGCCTCGTTCAGCTACAGAAGTTAGAAGTTTTCTTGGGTTGGCGGGCTACTATAGGAGGTTTAATAAAGATTTTTCGAAAATTGCAGTTCCTTTGACTGCATTAACAAAGAAGAATGCACCGTTTGTTTGGGAAACCGTGCAGCAAAAAGCATTTGAGATATTGAAGAAGACATTAAGTGAAGCACCAATAATTGCTCTACCGGAGGGCAATAAGGATTTTGTGGTATACACAGACGCTTCGAGATTGGGATTGGGCGTTGTATTGATGCAACATGGAAAAGTAATTGCTTATGCCTCTAGACAGCTTAAGCAGCACGAAAAGGATTATTCAACTCATGATCTGGAGTTGACAGCTGTCACTTTTGCTTTGAAGTTATGGAGACATTATCTGTACGGAATTAAGTGTCAACTCTATACAGACCATAAGAGTTTGAAGTACATCTTCAGTCAAAAGGAGCTCAATATGAGACAACGTAGGTCTATGGAACTTATTAAGGACTACGATTGTAAGATACTGTACCATCCTAGAAAGGCTAACGTGGTAGTCGATGCTTTGAGTCGCAAAGCTTACTCTAAGGATTGTTGTTATATGATGACATCTACTATGTTAACCTCCACTATTATTGATGATGTTAATGCCGCTCAGGAGGAAGCTTTGAAGGAAGAGAATGTTGGTGCTGAGGATATTAGAGTACAGATTAAGAATATGGAAACAAGTGACTCTGGTTTGAAAGGACCTTATGGGAGGATCTGGGTACCGAAGTTTGGTGGTATGAGAAGGGTGATCATTGAAGAAGCTCATCAGTCTAAGTTTTCTGTACATCCTGGGAGTACAAAGATGTACAATGAACTTAAAGCAGACTTCTGGTGGCCTGGATTGAAGAAGGACATTGGACAATTTGTTGAAAGATGTCAGACTTGCCGGCTTGTGAAAGCCGAACATCAGCAACGTTATGGTTGTCTGCAACCGCTTCCCATTCCGGAATGGAAGTGGGAACATATAACCATGGACTTCGTTACGAAGTTGCCGAAGACTAGGCGTCAACACGATGCGGTATGGGTAGTTGTTGATAGATTGACTAAGTCGGCACACTTCATTCCAATAAGAGAGAATTATTCACTGGAAAGATTGGCTCAGATTTACGTGGACGAAATTATTGCTAGACATGGAGTGCCAAAGTCTATTGTATCATATCGGGATAGCCGTTTTACTTCAAATTTTTGGTCGGCATTGCAAGAAGGATTAGGAACGAGGATCGCTATGAGTACGGCTTACCGTCCACAAACTGATGGTCAAAGTGAAAGGACTATCCTCACACTTGAAAATATGATGCGGTCGTGTATATTGGATCTCGGTGGTAATTGGGACGATCATTTGCCACTGATAGAGTTTTCGTACAACAACAGTTATCATGCGACAATAAAGAGAGCGTCGTATGAGGCTTTATATGGGAGAAGATGTAGGACTCCTACTTGTTGGAGAGAAATAGGGGAAACACCGATTGCTGGGCCGGCATTGCTTCAGGAAACGAATGAGAAGATACAGCTGGTTAGACAGAATATGAAGGCGGCCCAGGATCAACAGAAAAGTTATCATGACAGGAGGCATAAACCGATCAATTTTGATGTAAATGATTGGGTTTATTTGAAGGTGTCACCTATGAGAGGTGATACACGTTTTGTAAAGAGAGGCAAGTTGGCTCCGAGATTCGTCGGACCATTCAAAATAATAGAAAAAAGTTTGAAATCAATCGTATCGTTTGGGATTGCCTAAAGAGATGCCGGGCATACATCCGGTATTCCATGTGGGGAACCTCAGAAAATCATTCACTACTGGAAATGAGGATTGGGCTGATCACCCCGAGCTACAAATCGATGAAAGGCTCTGATACGTGGTGGAGCCGGAATGTATATTGGATACTAATGTGAAGAAATTAAGAAGCAAGGAGATAGAGATGGTGCTTGTACGATGGAAGCATCATAAAGGAGCAAATCACACATGGGAAACTAAGTCTGAAATGATGAAGAAATATCTGCAACTGTTTGGATCCAAGTAACTTCGAGGACGAAGTTTTAGCGTGGTGGAGCCCATGCTGTAACATCCTCAGATTTAAATTATTGTAATTGAGGTTTAATTAGATGAATTTTTAAATTAATGTAATTTAAGTTGGATTATGAAAGTTGGTACGGAATTTGAATTAATTATAAAGTTGGTTGCTTTATTTCGAAATTGAGGAATTTCAAATTGATTTAAGTGAATATGATTATAATATTAGTTAAGGATAATAAAATGAAGATAGAATTCTTTATTTTATAAAATCAGCATTTAATGGAACTGGATAAGTTGAAGGGCTAAAAGCGTCAATAGCTGAAACTTTGGAATAAAAGACTCTTGATGTCTTTCATTCTCTTTTCACCATTTATCTTCAAATTTTCTCTTAATCTCTCTCTAAAATTTTCTACTGAAATTCGAATTTGTGGAACCAAATTCGTGAATCAAGGCTGAATATAAACAAGATTCAAGTGGATTTAAGGTAAGAAACATTATATCTCAACTTGGGGTTTAGTTGGAGATTTTAAAATTCAAAATTTGGATTTTGAATCTGAAAGATTGTTGTTGCATGTTGGATAAACTAGTTGGAAATCATCCCTTGAAGGTTACTGAAGCATTTGAAACAAGAATCAACCGTTAATTCGTCCAAAAAGGTTAGAAATCTGAACTATTATGAAGTTTTGTGTTCTTGAGGTTTTTCCTCATTTTTGGTCCAATCTGGACGAATTTGGAGGTTATTGAAATGGAAAATGGACTAGAAACAATGAATATATGATAATATAACTTTGTTATGGATTGCATGTGAATAAAATCGGATTTTTGGCAATGTTTAAGAAAAACCCGTAGCTGCGACCTGCACATTTGTTGGTCGACTCGGCGAGTCGGTGGGTCGACTCGGCGAGTCGGTGGGTCGACTCGGCGAGTCGCCAAGAACATTTGAATAATCGTTCAAAAATGCATAAGTGTTGGATCCGAATTCGGTTGGGACCCGAATTCGGATGAGACCCTAACTTAGAGTGGCCCGAAATCGAAGGAGAACCAAACTCGGATGGCCCCGAATTCGGATGGGTCAATGTAGTTCGGGGGGATCCGAAATCCGGCCGAGGATCCGTAATTCGGACCTCGACTCGACGAGTCATCTAGACCGACTCGGCGAGTCGCCTGCAATTTAGGTGTAATTCGGATGGGTTATTAAGGACCCGAATTGATGGACAAATAATCACACTTTTGGGATATCTTTTGTGCTATATTAAGGTATATAATGAAGGGTTATTTGGGAATGATAACACACTAAATGATGGTTTTTAATGTGAGTTTTGGATGACAGTTCCGAATGTTGTAATACTTTTATTTGTACAAATTGATGCTAAATTGTTAAAGAACATGTAATGATGATATGTTTATCATATGAAAATGTAACAGGTCTCTTGTGGTGTTGTTTAACCCACAGTGGGATACTATGTGGATCCGGTTGAAATTCCGAGGAGAAATAATATTGATTAAAGTGTAATAACGCACCCACTATGAGTACATATGATTTCGCATGTTTATATCTACTTTATGTTAGCTATTGTCTGCTGAGACATGTTGCTTCATTATCGTTTGGAATTCTACTAGCTTGCGTAGATTTAGATGCACATTCATACTTGTTGCATGTCTGTTCTTTTGTTCTGCATCTATCGATGGACCGGCAGGTCGCATCTATTATTCCGATGTTATTGCGCTATAGGACCCGGAGCTGATCCCTCCGAGGTTATGGTAGGCAGTAAGTCATCCCCTATGTTATGTCTGTCTCAGATGGTTGGTTTATATACCGAGCTTTGGGCTCGTAGGAGCGACGGCTCATGTGTGTCGTACTTTGTGTACGTGGAGAGTGCATGAGGTGTGTCGTCGGTGTTACTCTTGTGGGCTTCATAAAGATTTATAAAATGCGTAAATCTGTGTATTCACTAAGCATTCGCTTACCCCTCAGTTGTTGAATTTTTACAGGAAAAGGAAAATCTGCCGCTGGACCTTCTAGTTAGGTCGTTTGTGAAGTCTTGAAAGATTTGATACTACTCAATCGGTAATTGTGCAATGGGACCGATGTTGTAATATGTTTGGGATGATTGTAATAAAGTTTGAGTATGTAGTTTTAGACTTGAAACCTTGTAGCACTGTAGAGTGTTTGAAAAGTTGTACTATTTTTATTATGTACTTTAATGCTTCCACACTTTATTTTAAGTATTCAGATCATTGTGTAATCATGTGATTGATGATTAATCCTGGGTTGAATCTAATGGTGGTTATTGTGGCAAGGGTGTCACACATATCTTCCCTATGCTTCAACTCAAGTTCCTGAAACTTAAGTTTCTGTAACCTAAGTTCTTCCTAACGACGCTTAACGTATCTCATGCTGTTTCTCTTTGTCAGTTTGCCCGGCTACTTTACCCTTGGAAACCAAATCCTTGATTTCCTTGAATTTATTTTCAACCGACACATCAATCTGAAGCCGATTTCTAACCAACATAGCTGCATCTGCCTACGATTAACCTCATTCAGCTTGTGAACAAAAGCATATTGAGCCTGTTGAGAGGGTACAGGCGAGGCAGTGCTGCTAGATTCATTAGCAGTGTTCTCAGGGTCAGTACCTAGGTCTTCTACATGAACATGTTCTTTATGCTGATCAGCCGCAACATCTGCAGCTTTATCAACATTGGAGGTACCAGCAACAGTAGTGTTCTTATCAACCATTGGCTGAAAGTATAAAGGAAATAAACCTTATTTCCTGGCTCAGTTCAGATAAGCACATACACATAGCATAATGCCAACATCAAGTAATCACATAATAATTACATTATCATGTGAGCAAGTAATCAAGTAAGCACATAGTCAAGTCAGTATCAAGCAAATAGTCATTTCCCATTCCCCGGCCTAACAGTCATCAATTGCCTATCCTAGGTCAAGCTGTGTGGGTAGTCCTTTACTAATTAGGTTACCCTAGGCCTCGGTGACTTGTTCGGGAATTCAGAGTCACATAGTCCATATCATTCCAGAGTTTAAGTATCGGGTGGCCAGTCCGATGATTAAACTGCTGCTCTGATACCGACTTTGTAACAGCCAAGTTACCACAAACAGTACACGTCATAAAATTACAAGTTGGCAATGCATTAAGTAATAATTAAATATTACAAGTGTTTGATACCACTGGTCCAAATGCCTGATTCAAGTTACTTTACGATACTTTAAGTACAAAATATGTAAAGATATAACGGTGGTCTATTCTAGCTTCTAAAATCTTCAATCAGAGTTCAAAAGATTGAACAAGCTACCTGAGACCGCAAATAACCTTGTCAAAAATAGGCATCAACAACTAGGTCCAAAAAGTCTGCTATCATCAAGGATCCAGGTTCACTTAGCCTGGGACGAACTACCCGCTTTGTTCTTGCCCTTATCAGCGATTCCTGAAAAGGGAGTTGTCATGACAGAGTAAGCTACCACTGCTTAGTGAGTTAACAGAGTTCCATTAGTTACCACAGATATATAACATACTATCAGCTCATGTCGCCAAGGCAACATCAGTGACGACAAAAGATTGAGGGATCAGCCCAATCTGTATTCCCATGTGTAAGGCTGAAGCCCTACAAGAAGTGTATGGAAACATGGCAGATAGGAAAGGAATCTGCAAAATTCCCTCCTGTGAATGGAGATCTCGCATTCGGGTGGAGCAGTTAATGCAGTATGCAGATGCAAATGTACCAATAAACAAGTAAGCAGCAAGCATGCTAAGTAATTACATAGAATGTAAAAGTGAGCATGTCGTTTAAGGCATATCAGTTGTCCAGTTTCAGCAATGTCAAACGTAAGTTGCTAATATACAATAAAGTAATCAATGAACATGCAGCAGCAGTTGTCCAGTTTCAGTAATGACTAACATATGTTCCTAACATACAATTAAGTAATCAAGGAAACAAACAGCAGCAGTTGTTTCCATACAAGGCAGTAACAATAACCAATAAGTATCGAAACATATGCAAGTAAATAATGCAATCTGTCACTCACAGTGGTCCTGAGCAATGCAATTAGTCAATATAGTGCTTAAACAAGTTAAGTTGTCCGTATTACTCTGTCAGACTGGTCAGTTCCTGCAGATCAGTTCCAATTCTAGCATATGAATGACAATTTCATACACATGATCTGTATAATCCTAATTGTATTAATTAGATTAATTATCATGTTTTGTTGTCGAGTCTATGGTAATGTCCCAAAGTGAGCCTATCCTTATCATCTGTCAAATAAAGTCCATAAGAACTCTTTTAGATCAGTACCAAAGTATGACCTTAAGTTCCTAGCAGTTTCCTAGGTTTTTACCTAGGTATGGCCTTATTTCAAGGCCAAACATAGGGCAAGCAAGGCATAAACACATCACACATAAGCAGAACAGGTCATAAGTTGGTCAAGTAGTTCGTTTTAGGATACAATTGTGTTACCAAGTGATGGCCACCTCTTCCTAGGTGTTGGCCTAGTTAGCCTTAGCCTAGTCACGACCTCGTTTATAGGCCTTAACTAGCGCAATTAAGGCCATTTCAGATTCTAGCAAAGCAATGTAGGTCAAATACTGGTCAAATGCATATTTTAGTCCCACAAGTGAGTAGCCAAAGTCTCAGGTCAAGTAGGTTAAGATTTTAGTGCGATGGCCTAAACCTTGGCCAATTATCAAGGCCGAATAGGCCTTTCTAGGCCAGCTCTTAACCAAGGCAGGATACTTCAGGACAACCAAGGCCAAACATGATCCATTTATGTCCTTATTGTACATGTCAAGTTTCACATCATAACTAGGTCGTTAAGTCATGGTTGTCCTTTTATAGGCTAGTCAAGCCCATTTAGGGTGGTCCGTTCAAGGTCATTTTCAATTACAGCAAGTCCAGCAGGTCATTTCAGTTTATAAGGGTCCACAACAATAAAACAAGTGTTTTTCCTGTTTAGAGTTAAGTCCCAAAGCCAATGGATCAAGTGGTGCATGTTTAGCCCATTAAAGAGCATAAATCTGGCCCATTAGGCCCAATATATTCGAGTTTGTCAAGTCAAAATACATCAAATTCACATTTTGGTCGTTTGTAAGGTCTAATCATACCTCATGAACTTATTCATGCCTCACGAAATTATTCTCACAAGTTCATGTATCACAAACTTATGAAGCCTCATGAACTTGTGATTCCTCATGAACTTATAATGCCTCACGAACTTATGAAGGCTCACGAACTTATCAAGCCTCACGAACTTGTTCGTGATTCATGCCTCACGAACTTATACAGCCGAGTTTCTATTCCTTTTTTCCAAGTATTTTTAAGGTTCAAACTCAAATCCAATGGCATAACAAAACATGTACACAAATCCCTTTAAGCATTTACCTATCATATTAACAACAATTAAAGAGCAAAATTCAGATTTAAAAGCCTTAAAAGGCTGTCTAAAACCGATAGCGTCAAGGACCATTTCTAAACTTTTGAAACTTAATGTTGGGAAATAGTTTAAGTATACTCAAGCTGTTAGTTAGACTTCTCATACTGTTAGTAGATTTTCTGTGTAAGTACAAAGTTCATGCTGCTAGTTGAAGAAACTCGAGCTGCCAGTGTAAAAGTTCAAGCTGCCAGAGCAAAACAACTCAAGCTGCTCAGTTCATGCTGTCAAGTCATTCAAGCTGCTCAACAGTTTCATAAACAGAATGTGCTGATTTTCAGGGAAGATATCTACACGAAGATTCCAGCATATCTACTATCAGAGAAGTCATAGTCCTTCAAGGAAACACGTCTATAAAGCAATATAAATACATAGAATAGGTTTTTCTATTGTATAAGAGTTTTCTGCATATTTTTGAGTCTGTAATTGCTTTATTGTTCAAGTTTTCTTAAGCCTCTAAGGTTGTAAAACCCTAAGAACAGTCTGTGTTCTTCGTCTAATCAAAACAGATTAGAGGTGATTGTAATCATTGAATTCAGCAATACAAACAGTCTTGATTACTTCTTATGTTTTATGCTATTATTGATTCTGAAAGTTTTTGTCAAAATAATTAAGTGTTATTCCGCAAACTTCTTAATTAAACTTTGATTCAAAGCAAGATTATTGATTTATACTCTGATAAATTCAAATCAGTTAATCTTGGTTATTCATAATTTTCATAAGTTTAGTTCCTGACAAGTGGTATCAGAGCCACAGGTCGTTCTTTGTTTTTCAAAGTCGAAAACTTTCTTTCAAATTTTTAATCTTTTTCAATGGAATTTGAAAATAGCAGCAGTGGATCTGGGCAAGGACTCAAAGTGCCTATGCTCAAGCCCACTGAATTTGAGATGTGGAAACTCAGGATTCAACAGCATATTCAATTCATTGATTATGCCATATGGGAAGCTGTTGAATTCCCTCCTGCAGTTGATCCAGAACTTGATGCTGAGGGAAAACCAGTCAAAACTCCTCCAAAAACTGAACTTGAAAGGAAGGCTAGAATGAATGAAGTGAAAGCACTCACATTATTACAAATAGCCATTCCTAATGCTTATCAACATCAGTTTAAAAAGTTTTATACTGCTCACTCTCTTTGGAATGCCTTAGAGAAGAGGTTTGCTGGTAATGCAAGTACCAAAAGAAATCAAAAGGACCTCTTGAAACAGCAGTATGAAAACTTTTCTGGTGGCAAGAATGAAAACCTCACTCAAATCTTTGACAGGTTCAACAAACTGATAAGTGAACTGGAAAGTGCAAGGGTCAATCTGGATCAAGATGAGGTCAACAGAAAGTTTCTCAGATCTCTTGGAGAAGAATGGACAGTCTATGCTGCACAGTGGAGAACAAAAGACACACTTGATGAGATAGAATTGGATGATCTATACAACAGTCTAAGAGTGTTTGAGACTGAAATTGATGCTAAAAAGAAATCCTTTTCTTATAATCACAACACTGCTCTTTTGTCCTCTGAAAAATCTAATAACTGTGATTCTTTTTCAGGTGGTGATGGCAATTCTGCTGAAACTCATTATGAAGCTTTTGTTGCCAATGATGGATTATTTGCTCTAAATGTTGAAGACTTGGAACAAATCCATCCTGATGATCTTGAAGAGATGGATTTAAAGTGGCAACATGCAATGCTGACCATGAGAGCCAAAAGATTCCTGAAAAGAACTGGAAGGACCAACTTTCAAGCCAAAACAGATGGCAAACCATCTTTTGATAAATCAAAAGTGGAATGCTATAAATGCCATAAGCTTGGTCACTTTGCCAGAGAATGTAGATCTCAAGGTCAACAGCCATCAAGGACTTCACAGCCCATCCAAGCATCATCATCAACAGCACTTGTCTCTCAAGAAGACAATGTGTTTGACTGGAGTGATCAGACAGAGGAAGAATTCCAAAATCAAGCACTTATGGCAGAAACATCAAATGTCTCCTCCACTGAACTACCATCTGAGGTAAACTCTAAACTCTGCTCTCAATCATGCAAAAATATGGTTAAAAAGTACAGAGATCATAATGAGAGCATGTGCAAAACTCTAGCTAAGATGGAAGAAAGGAGATATGAATATATGCAAGCCATAGAAGATCTGGAAAAACAGATCAATGACTATAAGGATAATGAGCTTCAAATGGGGTATGATAGAAACTATCATGAATGGGAGAAAAAGGAACTCAATAAGAAAATAGAATCTTTGAATAAAAAGGTAGAAGAATCTGAACAGAAGGTGTTAGAGGCTAATGAGAAACTGGAATCTGTTAACATAGATTTAGGTAACTTCAACTTAGCAAATCAAAAGCTAGAACACCTAATGGAAGTTCAATTCAAAGATAGAGTCAAATCTCAGGTCAATCCCAAAGAAGGAATAGGATACAGAGCTACTCCACCTCCATATAATAACAAGTACATTCATCCAATGAGTGAAGTTGCTGATAGACTTGTCAATGAACCATTAGATGAGTCTATGACTATTGTAGATCCTATCCTTGATAGCAGTCCTGAACCAAAGGAAGATAAGAGTCAAAATAAAGACTGTGACACAAAGAGTGCACCCATAGAAGTCCAAGTTCCTAGTAAGAAAGGAAAAGAGAAGATGAGTGTATGCAATGCTACTCCACAAGTTTCTGTACATTCTAACTGTAACACTGCATCTTCATCAAAAGGAACTCAAAGAGGTAAAACTGTTTCTATCTGCACATGCCAAAAGCATGGTGTTCAAAAGTTTCCTAAACAACAGCAGGTAAGAGGAAACCAGAGAAACAAGAACCAGAAATTGACAGAAAAGTCTGGTGTTCCAATTCAAACTGTCAAAAGATGCTTTCACTGTGGAAGGAAGAATCACTTAGCCAAGGATTGTTTTTACAAACCAGCTGTTGCAAAACAGACTGTGCATCACACAAAATCAAATCCTAAACAGGCAAAGCACTCAAAAGTGAAACCTTCCACAGCAGCTCCAAAGAGAACAGTTGATCACAGATTCTCAAAAGTTAATAAAAAACAGTCCACACATCAAAAACAAGTTTTGGCAAAGCCTAAATCAAGTTTTAAACAAATATGGTGTGTCAAGGACAAATCTGTTGCTCAAACTGCTAATGCAAAAGATCAGACTGCTAAGTCAAAATCTGATGCTGTTAGTGCAAAAACTGAAACTGTTAGCACTACAAACACAGCTCAAGCTGCTGAGCATCAAACTGGAGCTGCTAGTGAATCATCTGAGACTGTCAGAAGAAAAGATGATCAAAATAATTGGATACCTCATATCATCACTAAATACTCTCCAAAGACTCCATCAGTAGATCTCACCAAATACAAGAAGTCAAAAACAGTTTTTAGTTATGTCAATGTACAAGGCCAACCCAAAACCAATTTGGTTTGGGTTTACTCCACTACTAACTAAGCTGTTATTTGTGCAGGGCAACCACAGGTCTCCTCATAGGACAAGATGGCATCTGGACAGTGGATGCTCTAGGCACATGACAGGCAATTCTGAATGCTTGTCGAATTTCAAAGGATTTGATGGAGGTTTTGTTGCATTTGGAGGCAACTCAAAAGGAGGTAAGGTTACAGGTAAAGGTACTGTAAATGCAGGCAACATGACATTCCATGATGTTTTGTATGTTGAACAGCTTAAGTACAATTTATTGAGTGTCTCTCAAATCTGTGACAAACAAAACATTGTTCTGTTCACAGATTCTGAGTGCATTGTTCTTTCAAAGGATTTCAAAATTCCTGAAAATCTTGTTTTACTTAGAACACCAAGAAAGGACAATGTTTACTGCCTAGACACAGCTCTTTTGACTAAATCAAATACTTTAAGCTGTTTAATATCCAAAGCATCATCAAATGAGTCTGCTCTTTGGCATAGAAGGATGTGTCACATGAACTTCAAGTCCATGAATGAGTTAGTTAAAAAGAATCTGGTAAGAGGTTTACCACAAAAGGAGTTCATTTGTGATGATCATTGTGTAGCATGTCTTAAAGGTAAGCAACACAAAACTTCTCATAAGGCCAAAGCAGTAAATTCAATCTCATCTGTTCTTCAGCTGTTACATATGGATCTATTTGGTCCAACATCTGTTTTGAGTTTGAATAAAAGGGCATACTGTTTAGTCATTGTTGATGATTTCACCAGATTTACTTGGGTTTACTTTCTTAGGTCCAAAGATGAAACTGCTGAGCTTGTTAAGTCTTTTATCCTTAAGATAGAAAACCAATCCAATTCCAAAGTTAAGGTGATAAGATCAGACAATGGAACTGAATTTAAAAATCAAATTCTAAACAGTTTCTGTGAGTCCAAAGGTATTGCTAGACAATATAGTGCACCAAGAACACCACAGCAAAATGGTGTAGCTGAAAGAAAGAATAGAACATTAATTGAGGCTGCTAGAACAATGTTAGCTGATTCCAATCTGCCTATGACTTTCTGGGCAGAAGCTGTTAATACAGCCTGTTATGTTCTAAATAGGGTTCAAGTAGTTCAATCACAAGGGAAAACTCCCTATGAGCTATTCCACAACAGAAGTCCCCTAATAGCTTTCTTCAAGCCTTTTGGATGCCCATGTACTATTCTTCACACTAAGACTCACTTAGGGAAGTTTGAGAGTAAGGCTGAAGAAGGATTTTTTGTAGGATACTCAAATCAAAGCAAAGCCTATAGAGTATACAACAGAGTGTCTAAAACAATTGAAGAGAGTGCCAATGTTGAATTTAATGAAAATACTGCTAACATCAAAGGCACTGGTCCTGATTGGTTATTTGATTTAGATTCACTAACAAATTCTCTGAGCTTTGCTGAGTTTACTACAGAAGCTGATGCATACAGGGTTGAAGCTGCTAACACAAATTCTCATGCTGCCAATACAATTTCTCATGCTGTTGGCACAAAGTTTCAGACTGTTGCAGATTCAACAAGTTGGGATGATTTCACCACTCTACCACTTCTGTCATGTGATCCTCCAGGGGTCCTGAGCACTCAACATGATGCAAATCCAGACACTGAAGTGCCATTCCCAAGTCCTGATAACACAGCTCAAACACAAAAGGAAACAGCTCCAGTTTCTAGGCTAGCAGTCCCAACAGCTTCTCAAGCTGTTAGCTAAGAAACTCAAACTGTTCCAGAAACTGAACCATTCACTGGTTCTGATGGAGATGACACAAACCTTGGAACATCCTTCCAAACAGAGAGAGAGCCCACACTAAGAGTTCATAAGTATCACCCTCTCAATCAAATACTGGGTGATCCAAGAACTCCTGTTCAAACAAGGAAGATGGTTCACAATGAGACTGCTGCTGCTGAACAAGCAGTTCCAGAATTCAGCCTAGCTGCTTTTGAACATGCGTGCTTCATGTCTCAACTAGAACCTAAAAAGGCATCAGAAGCACTAAAAGATTCATCCTGGATTGAAGCTATGCAAGAAGAGCTTTTACAGTTTAAAATTCAGAATGTATGGACTCTGGTGGATCTTCCTAAAGGTAAGAGAGCAATAGGTACAAGATGGGTGTTCAGAAACAAGAAGGATGAGAGAGGGATAGTCATCAAGAACAAAGCAAGACTAGTAGCACTAGGGTACACTCAAGAAGAAGGAATAGATTATGATGATGTCTTTGCTCCAGTAGCAAGAATTGAAGCCATCAGACTATTTCTAGCATATGCAAGTTTCAAAGGCTTTAAAGTGTATCAAATGGATGTTAAGTCTGCTTTCTTGTATGGGACAATTGAAGAGGAAGTGTATGTGTGTCAACCTCCTGGTTTTGAAGACTACAAGTATCCAGACAGGGTGTACAAGCTAGACAAAGCTCTCTATGGTCTTCACCAAGCCCCCAGAGCATGGTATGACACACTGTCATCATATCTTCTACAGAATGGATTCAAGAGAGGCACTCTGGACAAAACACTTTTCACTAAATCCATCAAAGCTGAGATTCTTCTTGTCCAGATCTATGTTGATGACATCATTTTTGGCTCAACTAATGATAAGTTGTGCAAAGATTTTGAGGCCCTAATGCACAAAAAGTTTCAAATGAGTTCAATGGGGGAACTCACATTCTTTCTAGGGCTGCAGGTCAAACAGAAGCCTACTGGTCTATTCATAAGTCAATCAAAGTATGTCAAAGACATACTGGAAAAGTTTGGCTATCAAGACACAAAGGTTGCAAGCACTCCAATGGATCCTCATAAACAGCTTCATACAGACAAAGACGGCATAGATGTGGACATTCATCTATACAGATCCCTTATAGGATCTCTCATGTATCTAACATCTTCTAGACCTGATATAATGTTTGCTGTTTGTGTGTGTGCCAGGTTTCAATGTTCACCAAAGGATTCTCACTTGGTTGCTGTTAAGAGAATTTTCAGATACCTTAAAGGCCAACCACATTTAGGCCTCTGGTATCCCAAAGACTCTCCTTTTGAACTAACTGCATATTCTGACAGTGACTATGGTGGTTGCAACATTGACAGAAAATCCACAACTGGTGGATGTCAATACTTAGGAGCAAGACTGGTCTCTTGGCAATGCAAGAAACAAACAACTGTCTCCACATCATCCACTGAAGCAGAATACGTAGCAGCTGCAAGCTGCTGCTCCCAGGTAATGTGGATTCAAAATCAGCTAAGAGACTATGGTATGAATTTCTTATCCACTCCTATTTATATTGACAATTCAAGTGCCATTAGCATTGTGCAAAACCCAGTGAAATTCCCAAAAACCAAGCATATAGAAATCAGATTTCACTTCATCAGAGATTTTAATGAAAAGAAGTTAATCCAAGTTACCAAAATACATACTGATGATCAGCTAGCTGATCTATTTACAAAACCTTTTGATGTAGGAAGGTTCACTTTCCTAATATCAAACATTGGTATGGTAAACATGGATTAATTGATTTTTATTATTATCAACTCAATATGCTAATTTAAGGGGGAGACACTGTTCCATTGAAAATTTGCACAAATTTACACTAACAGCATGAGTCTTTTCTCATGCTGCTAGTTCATTTTCTCAGACTGCTAGTTATTTTCACTTGATCTGTCAAAGTGTGCAGGGTATTTAGGTAATTTCCCAAATGTGTGCGCGGGACCTAACCTTTTCGAAACCTTTAAAGGTCCCAGTTTCGTTCAGTTGTAACTATCAGTTACATATTCTTCTTCCACGACCTTCTGCTTTCTCTCTGAACGATACACACATTCTCTTCAAACCCTAAACCCTAAACCGTTGTTTCTTGATCAATGGAGTTCGTAAAAGAACACAACTGCCTCCCATACACCCTGAAACACACTGACCTTGAACCGTTCCATGAGATGATGGACTTCCTCAGGCACTCCCATATCCACTATGCCCTCAATATCAACCCCACTATATACATATCTCATATTGAGCAATTCTGGAATCATGCCTATGTTCAAACCATCAATGGAGTGCCTACCCTGTCTTCCAAAATCGATTTTTCAAATATGATCTTTCAAATATTGCCACTGCCTTAGTGTGCTTTTCTACTGGCCAACAGTTCAATTTTTCAAATATGATCTTTCAAGGAATGTTAAGGCATCATTCCTTGAAGCATGGGAAATTTTTGATGTATCCTCGATTTTTGGCAAAAATAATTGCACACACCTGCACCACTTCTTCAAATTTACATAAGAGGATATATGTTTCCCAAAGGCACTCACTATCTTCAATCAAAAGGCTGATAAAGCCAAGTGCCAATTTTGTCAGCATTGATGCTCCATTGCCCTCTGCAATGATGAACATCATCACAAGAAACAGAGGAGAGGGGCCTGAGCAGACACAGCCCAACATTACTACTTCAACCCCAGGACCCCAACCCACTCCTCATGATACAGATATTCCCTCTGATCCTTTTGAACAGCCCATACGCCCACTAAAATACTTATATAAAAGGAAAAGGGGACGAGGAGCTCCTTCCTCCTCCTCCCTTAGACAAGAGCCATATATCCTTGTGCAGGAGAATCCTTCTGCACAGAATATCCAAAGGGAACCACTTGAGGACACTCCCAACCTCAATCAGGAGGTGAACATCTCTTCTGAGACTGTTCATATGGGTTCTGTGGCTGGCACTACTGATGTCTCTGCACAAGAGGCACAGGACAGGGCCAACATCTCTAAGACCACACCCATGGCAACAACAAGTGTGCAAACACGAGCTGGAAGTCCCCAGTACCAAGAAAAGAGGGGCCCAGAGGTTTCTACTTCTGGTGTTAATGTCAGTGATAGACCACAAACACCCCTGGTGTTATCTGATCTTGAGACTAGCCTGCAACTGATGCTCTTAACGGATCCAAAGCTGAAACCTGTTGTAACAATGTTGGAATACCAAATGTCCATCATTGCTGCACAGGGGGCACAAATTCATGCACTCAAACAGGCAGAAGCTGCTCACAATCAGAAACTGGCTAATCTACACAAAGGGTTTACTCTTTGTGGAAATAAGCTCATCAAACTAGAGCAGTTGATTCAAACCCATGTGGCAAAGGTTGTAGGTCCTTCTGACCAAACCAATGCTTCCAAAAAGGGGGAGAATCAGGAAGTTCCTCAACCAGTCCAAGCAGCTCCAACTCCAACAGTCCAAGCAGCATCAACAGCTCCATCTTCTAGGCTAGCAGTCCCAACAGCTTCTCAAGCTGTTAGCCTAGAAACTCAAGCTGCTTCTACAAGAGCAACTGGAGTTGTTATAAGAGAAGGCATTCAAGCTCCATCCAGTTCAGTTCAACCTACATCTTCTGCTATAAAAGATAAGGGCAAGGGTATTCTCATTGAGTCTCCAAAGCACAAATTTTCTTCCAGAGAAGCCCAGATTGCCTTTGATGCTGAGATTGCCAGAAAATTAGCAGAAGAACAGGATCAGGCCTTAGACCAGCAAACCCATGCCCAAATGCAAGATGATGAAACCTTAGGAGATTACCTAAGAGGGTTTGTGGTAAAGCAAGGTGAAAGGAAGAGGAAGATGCCAACTGGGCATACCAAGGCTGAGGAGAGAAGATTCTTGATAAATTTTGCAGTTGCAGCAGACATTCCAAAGAAAATTGCTCAGTCCATGAGTACTGAGAGGCTGCAGGCAATACATGATAAAGAAATGGAGAAAAGAAAGAAAACAAGAGTCTCTTCAGAAGTTCAGCCAGTACCAACAGTTCAACCGTCCCAATCAGTCCAACCATCAACATTACCAGTCCATCCTGAAGCTGCCAATGCACCTGCTCCCACTAAGAAACCAGTCCAACCTGAAGCTGCCAATGCACCTGCTCCCACTGATCAACCTACTGTTTCTGTTCCATCATCTGTTAAGAGGGTGATCTTTCAGCACCATTTGCAAAAAGCTATGGAAATAGAAAAGTTGATTGATCAACATGACTTCACAAAGCCAGAAATCAACTACTGGTTTGCCAGGTCTCTGGATGAAAGAAATATAAGGGTCAAGTTTGTGATAAGGAGAGAATCTGGACCAGAAGAGGAGTATGATACATTCTGGCAGATGGTCCATAAGCTGACCAGGGATGAACTAATAAAGATGTACCACATAGGATCTGTTTCTCAAGTCAGATCTGATCTTCCACAAGTAAAACAACTCATCAGAGATCTAAGTTCAGTTGCTGATGCTGAATTTGCAAGAAAAGAAGTGGAAGATGCTGAGAAGAAAGGGAAGCAGATCAAGGAAGTACATATTTTTGTCAAATCCAAAACCTACAGAATTCAATTCAAAGATGGATTTGGTATTTTCTTCAATCTCGAGTTTTACAATTTTCCAAAAGATATGCTACTCCAATTAAAATCAGTTAGGATATCTTGTGATAAAGAAGAGATGAAGAGAGAATTTTTGAAGGCTATAGATCAGAAGCTTGCACAGTTGTAAGTTTTTGAAAGCCTTGGTTTGTAAATAACAGTTTACTTTTTCATTTCCTTATTTGTATAGAACTTAAAGTCTTGTATAAAGAATTTAAGTTAGGGGGAGATTGTTGGGAAATAGTTTAAGTATTCTCAAGCTATTAGTTAGACTTCTCATACTGTTAGTAGATTTTCTGTGTAAGTACAAAGTTCATGCTGCTAGTTGAAGAAACTCGAGCTGCCAGTGTAAAAGTTCAAGCTGCCAGAGCAAAACAACTCAAGCTGCTCAGTTCATGCTGTCAAGTCATTCAAGCTGCTCAACAGTTTCATAAACAGAATGTGCTGATTTTCAGGGAAGATATCTACACGAAGATTCCAGCATATCTACTATCAGAGAAGTCATAGTCCTTCAAGGAAACACGTCTATAAAGCAATATAAATACATAGAATAGGTTTTTCTATTGTATAGAGTTTTCTGCATATTTTTGAGTCTGTAATTGCTTTATTGTTCAAGTTTTCTTAAGCCTCTAAGGTTGTAAAACCCTAAGAACAGTTTGTGTTCTTCGTCTAATCAAAACAGATTAGAGGTGATTGTAATCATTGAATTCAGCAATACAAACAGTCTTGATTACTTCTTATGTTTTATGCTATTATTGATTCTGAAAGTTTTTGTCAAAATAATTAAGTGTTATTCCGCAAACTTCTTAATTAAACTTTGATTCAAAGCAAGATTATTGATTTATACTCTGATAAATTCAAATCAGTTAATCTTGGTTATTCATAATTTTCATAAGTTTAGTTCCTGACACTTAATAGTTTCATTAATTTGGTCTCAAAACAAATCCATTTCACATACAAGACCTCCAAGCAAATTTCGGTAAATTCTAAGCCACATAGTAACTAACAATCGGGTTTTTAACCCATTAAATTCTCGGACAGCAGCTTAGCCGAGGGCTGCTGCTGTCTTCGAGTTTTTGGTCCAAAAATTCAGCCTTTAAGCATCATTTCCAGGTCACAACTCACAAGAACATTAAGGGACATGTCTAAGAACGGATTAGGTCTATTTCTAATGCATTTTCAGTTCATTTAAACATGCAAACAACCCCCTATTTTTCTGTTTTTCGTTCGACAGCACAGCAGCAAAATGAGCTGCGTTTTTGAGGTTTAATCCGAAGAAAAAGAGCATGAAAACATGAAACTAACCTTGGTCCAGGTATTAGAACACTTGGGTTGTTATTTGCAAATGATTTCCAAGCAAAATCGAGTCCTAAACCCGTGCAAAACAGCCTCAAACGAATTAATTGGAATTTCCCATTTCAGCATAAAAATAAAAAATATGAAGAGTGATCCGAACCAAACTCAACATGCAATTGCAGAATCTTGAAGTACTCCTTAAGAGCTTTCCAATGACATAAAGCACTCAAGATTTGGCCAAGTAGATTGAGAGAAAACTTAGAGAGATGTTTGGATTTGGAGAGGGTTTTTAGAGAGAGAAGCTCTCAATCCTTTGAATCTGATTTTTGGGAGGATGAAGAATGAACATTTCAGCCTTCTACCCCTCATTGAATCCGAATTTTCAGCCACATTTTGCAAAAGACTAATTTACCCTTAATAAAATGCTAAATCTACCCTTGTTTGTCCTTATTTTGCATTTTAAATGCAAGAAATGGTAAGGAGGTATTTCTTTTTGCTAGTACTTGTCTTTTTAGACTAATTTAATGATTTTAGTCTATTTTTATTATTCTCAAGTCTTTAATCTTTCAATTAGCTAATTTTAATTGTTCAAATTTCTCTTAGCTAATTTAAGCAAGTTTCCTTAATTAATTATAACTTTTGATAATTAATTACATAAAAGGCACATATTTCCCATAACTTCACATAATTTCGCACAATTAGGTAAAATTACTTAAATATCCAAAGTTTGTTGCTATAATTTATAGTTTATAAATTATAGGTTGTTACAGTATCAGAGCCAAAGCTCGTATTTTTTCTAGTTTTTCTATTGTTCTTTACTTACTAAGATTCGGATTAGTATGCTCTGTGACTGTCGTCTTGTTACGGATCTCTCACATCAGAAAACCAATCTTTAGCTATGAAATTAAAGAATAGACTAGTAAGGTTTTTGAACACGTTTTAATTTCTATTTGCCTCGTTGAAGAGTCTGTAAGTCGACGTCAGGAAAAGTCGCATTTAATCTCAAAAATTGGGATATAGAAATTAAATTTTGTTGTTTATATATCTATAACTAGTCATGAATTTGGATAATTGTTTGTCACGTTCTATGTCTAATTTAAAAAGGTCTTCTGTGTCTAAAGTTGACCAGTTATATGAAGTTTCTTATGTTTCTGATGAGTCTAGAATACCCATAACAGATATGCCAGATGTAAATCTATATAATTTGTTTTCTAAACCATCAAGTCTCTTTCAAAAAAGGTAAAAAGGTTAATTGGTTCTTCCAACTCACAAATCCAAGTCAAGGAATTTGTGCAAACTTCAAAGTTTAATTCACACCAACTTCCAGCCACTACCTCAGAACACTTAGTCACATTATCACTTCTGTTGGAACTCCTTCGTCATTGTCAAGCTAAGGCTACACTCATATCCACTTTGGAGCCGTCGAAATAGCCCTCACTTTCCATGGAAGTAAAGGTCTCCCAGCATTTTCCAGAATTGCTCTTGTAGATACCAGGTTTGTAGAATATCAACACACATTGAATGCAGGAACCATTTTTGTTACCTTCTACCCAAACTTCAACATGCCACTAAAAGCTCAGATCTAGATTGGAGGTACACCCCAAGTGAATACCTTCCAAGCAACCTCAGAATACTTAGTCACATTATCACTTCCGTCAGAACTCCTTCGTCATTGTTAAGCTCAAGGCTACACTCCATAATTACTTTGGAGCCATCAGATTAGCCCTCACTTTCCATTGGGAAAACCAAATTTACCATCTCAATAGTTGTGCTTCAGGTTGCATCTTTCTCTTGAACTTTAGCATCGTGGAAAAGACATGTCCATTTCCATCAGGAAGTGATGACCAATGAGGTGGAACTGGAAAAGACATGTCCATTTCTGCAGTTTTGAATGTGACGTTTTTCTAGCCACAAATTTATCTGACATTATCCTCATTCTGAACCAACAGTACTGTAGCCCAGTACTCGTCACTAGAATCTGTCTAAAGAATCCTTTTGTCAGTCGGCATGATAATCTTTAAAGGAGGCATCACATCAGCAAGTTGCTTAATTGCTTTCACAACATTTGTTTGTTTCTCTTACCATTCTCGAGGATTCTTTTTTAGCATGAGTAATAAATGTACTATGTGATTAGACAGCTTGAGCAGAAATCAGCCATATAGTTGACTAATCCAAGAAATTGTTGTACTTCTTTCTGTGACGTCAGCTTTTCTAGAAACTTGTGCAACTCTTTTGCAATGTGTGGCTAGGGGTGATACTTTCCATCAAAATCTTCATGCCAAGCAAATTTATGGGGCTTACTCCAATTTCCATTTTCTTTTCAGATAGCATTATCACATATTGTTTTACAATAGAATGAAACTTCGAAAGCAAGTCAGCATGGGATCTTTCATCTGGTGACAATAAGAGAATATCATCGATGTAAACCAATGTGTTCTCAAGAATGGGTTCAAAAGTTTTTACCATTGCATTTTGAAAGACATATGGAGCAATTTTCAAACCGAACGACATCACTCTCCATTCGTAATGGTGATTTGGAATGCAAAAGGCAGTTTCCGGCATGTCTTCCGGTTTAATACCTGATTGTCAAAATCCTGCTTTAAGATCAAATTTGGATTTGACCTTTGCATTAACCATTGACTGAAACAATGACTTCTTTTGTGGAAGGAGAAACTTGTCATCTGCCAAAAAGTGATTAAGAGGCTGGTAGTTGATAACTAGTCTAGCTTCCCACGAACTTGTTCGCTCCTTTTGTTGACATAAAACGCTTCACACACCCATGGTGATGTGGTTGATTCCATAATTCCTTGGTCTACATACTCTGAGCATTCTTTTACTGCAAACTGGTAATGATCAGGGTTCATTCTTGGGTGGCTTGCCTTATTGGGATTAATGTCTTCATTTTGGCGAAATGGGAGGGAGACAAAGAATGATGGATTTAACCACAATGGGGATTGGTTTTTTGTGAGAAATTCGGTGTGGCTAGAGGCACAAGCGGTTTGGATGATTTGTTGTTTGCTATCATGTGTGGGTGAAGAGATCGTATAGAGTTTTGGGACAACACTCCATGGATTTAAGAAACTTTTATAACGGAGACCTTGTTTTTTGAATCTTAAATCCGGTAACCGGTGAATGATATCAAACCCAATTAAGAGATCTTTTCAATGTAGACTTGAGCCTAAAAATCTGTATCTTATGACACATTTAGGAAAAAGCCTTATGTACACGAGATCACTTATTTTGTCAATGACAAATGTTTCTCCGTTGCCTACCTTCAAGTAATGTTAGAACGGTTTCCAGTAGTTTTCAGGATGGATTTTAGGATTCAAGACTGAAACCGTAGATCGTGTATCAAAGAATGCAATTACTAGAATGGGCTTGGCATATGTGTTGGTGAGAAGGTGAACTTTGACTATTGGTGACGGATATTCTTGTAGCGGTAGGACTTGAAGGGTTTGGTCTTGAGAGATTAGGTTGGCTTGTGGGGGTTGGGAAGTGGTTATTGTGTACATTTTTGCCTCTGAATGATATTCCGAGTCACTAGGTTCTTCTTTAGAAGATGAGTCAGAGTAAGCTATTGCACATATTGCTTCATCAGGTTCATCTTCAAGAGAATAAATGGATTCTAGATCATAAATATCAACAGGCTCGATCTTGTTGAGCGTCTCCATCAGTGCTTGAGTATTCCTACTGTCCTTGCAATCTTTTGCGAAATGTCCTTTCTTGTTACAGATGTAGCACCTGTCTGTGGTTCGTCCCCGATGTGACTTTTTCTTTATGTATTTTCATCTCCTCTTGTGATTTTACCTGCCGAAAGGCCTTTTTTGAGGAATGATGTCCATCAAATTTCTAGAACTTCTTGTGATGGGACATCTTTGAAGAGTGTGAACACTCACAGGTAGACTTATCCTTGCACTTTATTTGGCGGTATCTGTCATCACAGGCAGAGCTAAGGCGCTTTTCAGTTTTTCAAATTCAATAAGAAACTTCTTTTGATTACACAACTTTGCGAGCACATTGAGGATCAGCTGATACATTTCACCTAGTGAGGCAGCAACCGTCTTAACTCCAAAGATCTGTATGCTTTGTTAGCAAGTGACTCTGGAAAGGAGTTCAGGAAAACCTGTTGAGATTTACATCATCAACTCCATTGGGATAATAGAATCTTTTTGACATTCTATCGTAATGCCTCTCGATATCTTTTCTCAGGAATGAACAACACTTCATTTTAAAAAATCTTCTCAAGCATGGATAGTGTGTTCTACTGGGTGTCCAGTGAATTCACTATAGATTATATGCATGAACTCTTCTAGAGAACGAGAATACTGAATTTGTAACTACCTATATTCTCCAAGACTTAGATACCAATCTCTGAGGCGACCTTGAGTCATCGTTAGAAACCTTTTGATGACCACATCTATATCATAATATTGGAGCTCTGCGGAGCACCATGTTAGCATTTCCATGCTTCTTTCATGCCATCTTGAAGGTGGGATGTCATCAAAAATGAATTGTTGCTTCGAGTCTGACTTTGGGAAGTGACCTTTCCTTTGTGGAGATGTCTCAGATTCGACATCTTCTGGTTCAAAGTTAACTTCAGTGTCGTTTGGCATTGTAGTGTCTAGTTTCGCAAGGAACAAGTGTTCAAAGGCTTAAGCAGGGTCAAGATTATCATCTGTTGAAGCAACGACTAGTAGAACACTTGGAGTTTCTCTTTGGGCTAGTGATTGTAGGAATCATGAGATTGGGTTCGCTTTCTCAATTGGCATGAAATCTGGGGCTTTTGAAAAGAGGCTACCATTGAAATGTCATCAATTGAGTAACATGCGTTGCTCGTGGATGGGTTTTTGGTATTTTCTGGGAGTGAGATATTATGGGAATTTTTCTTCGGTTGTACTGTGGACCATATAGGGAAAGGGATGGGGATGGCTTCAAGAAGGGAGCTGAGGGTAATGGTTGGGGTTCAAAAGCTGTCCTGACAAACGAAGCAGAGGGTAATCTTCATGGATCATCAACAAGAGTAGATGTTGTTTGTTGCTTATGTTTCCTTTCAAGATCCATTAGCTGAGCTTTTAAGAACTTCATCTCTGCTTCCTTTCAGACCAAATCTCTTGAGTTTTCGGTGGCAGGGATCATGCGAACAATTTAGAGAAGTTCGTTATGGAGACCTTGCATTTTGGTTCTGATTTCTCTTATAATATCTTCAAGAGACCGAATTTTAACAGTAAAGGCTTCTTGGGTCTTAGTAAAACTCTTTTGCTGGGCTAAGATGGTGGTGAGGGCATGGTTTTGAGCAACAACATTTTCAATTTGCCAATTAAGGGCAGCTTCTGCCGCAGTGACGGAGCCAGGAACACATGTTGGACCAATAACATTAGGATTTTTAATATTCTGTTCGTGCTTTGTCTTTTGATGGGTGTTTTCAAATGTGGTGAGTGGTGGGAATTCAGTCAGATAGTCAGATGACAAGGTTCATGGGTGATCACAAAGCATTCTTTGACACTTTTTTCTCTTTCTTTGGGATGTCTTCATCATACTCGACCTTAAATGCCTCTTCTATGCAATCTAGACATATGCATACATCAAAACAACAGTGGTCTATTCTGTTTATTAGGACTGGGGGTTCTGAGACTGGGGGTGGTATGGGCTCAATCATGTGGATTGTTGGGAAGATGTTTTGCTTCTTCTGGCTTGTTGAGAAGTTAACTTCAAAAAGTCCGTTCTTGTGTCGGATGAACTCTGGGCTGTTGTGGATTGTACAGGGGTTTGATGAATTTCCTCGTATTTGGTTACCCATTTTTCTGGAAGGAATTTGAGTAACCCATCTCGAGACATGTAACATCCGTCATTTTTAGGAACCCTTTTATATTATTTAAATTTCCTAATTAGTACTTCAATAAATATTATCATACGAAGTGAGTATCTTCCGGGACTATGAAATAACTAAATAAATAATAGGTGTGCTTTAGATATTTGTACCCTACCAATTATTATATATGAGATTTATGATTTAAGTTCGGGATATATATATATATATATATATATATATATATATATATATATATATATATATATATATATATATATATATATATATATATATATATATATATATAAGCCAAACCTGTAGTTGCCAAATAATTAAAGTAGAAGAAATGAGGGAGCTTCTATGCAAATTTTGAAATCCAAATCAGATTTTTACTAAGGAATGATCGTGATTGGTCTAGAAGTCTCATTACACTTATTTATGCTTTCTCCTTCCTCACTTTTGCCCCTCCCACGATTTCTGGATCCTAATTGTGTCTAAAGAGGAGCTTCATCAAATCTGAGTTTTATTAGAAGAAAAGCAACCGTTGAGGTAAGCATCTATATCTCCATATTTCTCATTAGTGCATCATCTTCATTATCTTAACCCTAGCTCATCAATGGGAGATTTGAGTTGATGACCAACAAGGGAAAGATATAAATCTTGATCATTTAATAAGGAACAATCAAGTTATAAGAGTTACATACAACTCTAATATAAATCTTGAAGGATTGTAAATGGAGAAATGGTGATTTATCCTAGAACATATAAGAATCAAATGAAGGATTTCATTGGTGTTAAAATAGTTATTAAAATGTTTAGATAGTGTATTTGAAGTCTATGTAAAAGGGTTTAAGAACAAGTTGCAAAAACGAGTTTTGGGCAAGATTGGGGATGTGCAGCCAAGATTTTCGAACAGAGCAGGTTTAGGGGACAGTGGTCACGCTGTGACCCCCCCCCCCCCCCTCTTTAGTCATGGTGTGACCAACATTCTGTTATGGAAAACTCGTTTTGAGCGTTGGTCGGCTTGGCTTGGGTCTTATACATGTTTTGCACTTCTAAATTAAGGGTTTAAAGTATTGTAAAGTCAAATTAGGATTAAGGAACTTATAAGGCTTTCAAATGACTTGTGAACTTTCTTGAACGAACCGAAAATGTGTGGTTATGCCACACAAGTGTTGAGTTGGGTTGTTTAGCCATAGAATCAACAAGCACATACTAAAACATGATAATTGATCATTTTAACCTTTAAGCAATAGTTGAGATATATCCTAGTTCTTAATAGGCTATATTTATAAGTCCATAAAGGTAAATATAAACAAAGGGTTATTCTTGTCTTTCCTTATTATAAACAAGATTTATGATTGAATGTTATGTCCTAGGTGTTTATTAACTAACTTCAGCGACCTTTGGAGCTCGTGGAGAGGCTTTACTAACTTTATGACTATATATATCGTGTTGGCTTGTTAATGGGGATCTTTTATGCATTGATTGTGAGTACTAGTGTTAATATGTACCTCTTATGACATAACCCTTGTTTGTTTCATATGTTTATGTTGTTCATTTATTGGCATTGCATCACATTACCTTGTCATGATCTAAGTGCTTATGCTCTTACTTTATTTGACTTATATGGTTAGTCTTAACATGTACATGTTTTTTACATTACTTATGATATAGTACATTATTTTGTGTGATGTACATTATAGCCATACTACCGATGATTTCGGAGTATGATGTCGTACTTCATTGTTGGCGGGAGTACGATGCCGGGTACTCCGGGCCCCGATGATTTTTGGTGCTACACACTCCCTGGATGTACTCATAGTGTGTAGTGTTATAGTGACACTATCAAGAGTCTCCCTCTTGATATTTCTCATCTCCTTTGATAGCTCCTATATAATAATGTCTTATTGTGATGATTAATGCCTCGCAGGTTTATTAACCGAATTGCTATTGAATGTAGTACATTATTGACCTAGTCACTCACTAAGCATTTTTGCTTAACCATTTCGTTGATTTACACTTTTTGGGAATAGAAGGAAAAGGAAAAAAGAAGGTAGAATCGAGCATGGTTTGAAGTAGGAGGCCGTGATCGATAGTCTCTTTTGGAACATTTATTTATGTCTTATTTTGGGGAGGGAGTAGATCACCCTTGTGTTATATTTCATCAAACGTCTGATTTGTTTTGGGCATTGTACTTTGGAATTTGATGAATTTGAAATGTAATTTGATGTTTGTTTAGAATTCGAAAATACAGGTTGGTTTATTGATATTGCGAATAGGTCATGCCGAATTTTCATTAGAAAGATTGAGAGTTATTATTATTGTTAATTAGAGTTATGGTGTTACAAGTTTGGTATCAGAGACCATGGTTTAAGTGAGTTGAGTATCTTTGAGGTACTTAGCCTTAAACTAGGTAATGATATTGACCTAAACGCCTATGTTATGATTAATAGTAATACATAAGGAATGATCTTGCCTAGGATGGGGCAGGATTATAGGAAATTATTACGCTTTTAACCAAATATTGTTAAATATCTATTTTGCTAGATGGAGAATAATCCTAATTTGGAAAATGACCAAGACATTGGTCGAGGACCAGAAAATGACGACCATGAGGAATCCTCTAACAATGAAGAGTTTAATGCATGAGAACTACATTTACTTGGGGGATGACAGAGATGTTAGAGGAGCATACTCTCCGTCAAGAAGCAATGATGGCTAGTCACATGGAAATCATTCAAGCCACACTTAGTAATTACATGGAAAAGGAAGGAGGTAATGACCATGAGAAAGGAAAGAAGAGGTCTAAACATGAATCATCCTCCAAGTCAAGCAAGAAAGGTTGTTCATACAAGGATTTCATGGGATGCAGACCGCCTGAATTTCAAGGAAGTATTGACCCAGAGTGTGAGTCCCAAGATTTCTCAAAGGTCTCAAGTCTAGGCCCAGTAGCAATGCAATATCAATCATGAAACTAAGATAAAATTAACAGTTGCGGAATAAAAGTTAATTACAATCAGAGACAAATTTTAAGTATAAGGCACAAACTTCTAGTCTAAAACATCAAATCATCATAATATAAACTAACCCAAACCCCAAAGCTCAATCTTCAATCAAGTACCAAGGTATTGGAACAGGTTCTAATGCACTTCAAGCTCTTTCAAAGTCCCGAACTATGAACTAGGTCCAACCAATCCTTTGCCTTTACCTGAAAAATAATGCAACAACGGGTAAGCTTATTTGCTTAGTGAGAATGTATAATTTCACATTTAACATGCAATTATGAACGCGGAAGCACATGCACTGCACTCGGCTCATGCACGACTCAGCTCTATATGCACTGCACTAGGCTCATGCACAGCTCAATCTCGAAGGGTCATTGGCCAATTAATGCTCTTTTGATGCGCGACTTTGCTCAGCTCCCAGTTATAAAACTGTTGTTGCTCTTGAGACTTTTAGACAAATTCATAAGGAATGCTCGGATGATGATAAATCCATACACACGCATCATTAGTGGGGATCAGCCACGTACTGGGCTAGCTACCAGTAAAAGCTCTATATGGATATCATCGGAATGCTCAGCTCTAGCTACCCTCTGTGCTTTCATCACGTAAATCAGCACATCATAAGCCTAACATTAACCCAACACTGAGCAATAGTGATGGTGTTAAGCTTAACAATCAATTGACTCGTCAAAGAATCGAATCTAGAAGAAGAAGTACTCAGCTCAACAATTCATAGTAAATAAACTATGACAATATATCAATAAGCTCAAGATCAGAATGTCAAATAAATCAGAATCATGCAACAAAAGTCTCAATTCACATAATATGCAGTTAAAGTGAAATCTACAACTCACAGTTACTGGTTATTTGTGCTCTTTTACTTTCTGGCTCTGGCTCTGTTGCTCACAATCTGTAGTGGATTAGAACCACTATCTGACTTATGTCAGACTTTCAGATGCTCGCCATCTTGTTGCTCAATCTGTTAATAATAATATCAATTCTGATATTTATTAGCTTTTATATCATCTGAATAATATATTCAGTATTCATTCGCTTAATAATGCTCAAGGTTCGTTCGTTGGTCTTTAATCTCAAAGTCTCATATTTGATCATATGATCATCAATCTCACTCTTTGATATATATTCTCTGAAGATCAATGTATATATATATATATATATATATATATATATATATATATATATATATATATATATATATATATATATATATATATATTTAATCATTAAGCTAATTATTTTATGTGTTGTTCATGTAATTTATTCAAGATATTCAATTTAAGGAGTGGGTTTCAAGTTTACATACTAATTTAAAAGTATGATAATAATTTTGAAAACATCATTTGATTTAAATGCTCAATTTCTAAGCTTACATGTTAAATTCTAATTACATAGTTTTATTTTGAAAAAGTCAAACTTCAAAGCATTAATTCAAAGGTTAATGACTAAATTCAAATACCCAGACTTAATTCGAATATGTTGGTCAAAATTAAATTCTTGGTCATCAATTTCAAACATCAAATTCGAAGCCTATTCTTGAATTTAATGACATTTCGAATTTATTGAATTGCATGCCTCGACTTTACATAATTTTGACTACTATATGTTAAATTCAAAGCCTATGGACTAATTAAAGGTATCAAATTCGAATTAGGGAGGTTAAAGTCGAATTCCCTATTAAACTCGAAGGCTATTTCGAACTTAAGGATAAATTCGAATCCCTCTCCGATTTTATGGCTAAATTCGATTTTAATGTCAAATTTCGAACGTATCTTGCTAAATTCGAACACCTTCGAATTTAATACTCAAATTCGACCCATAATTCGAATTTATGGTTTAAAGTCGAATGCCAAGGTTAGATTCGAAACCCAATTCGATTTTAACATCAAATTCGAGTTTGTTCTTGTTTCTCGAGTTTGTTCATCATCTACAGCTTTAAAACATGCGTTTTAGGTCTAAAATCACAAAATATGTTAAGTATTACTCTTAGATTCACTTATATTATACTTATTCTATTTAATTCTCAACTTAAACTAACTTTAAACTCATAAAAATGCTAATTTCGAATTTATATCTTAAAAACCGAAAGTATATAACTTTAAAACGTAAATTCTTACCTCAAATTCGTATGTAATCGAACATGCAACGCTATAATCTCGTAGTATACTTCACGATATTCCCAATAACGTATAAATCTTGATAATCCGACGGTCGGTTTAGAAGAAATCTTAGAGAGAGAGTAGAGAGAGAAAATTCTAGAGAGAGAAGAAGCTAGAGAGAGAGAGAGAGTAAAATCTGATTTATGACCTAAACTCCGTTTATATACTTCAACTAGTTATGTTTGCTACTTAACCACTATTACTTTCGTATCTTATATATCTTTTATTTAATTTGCTCTGATACCATCCTGTGAGTCCCAAGATTTCTCAAAGGTCTCAAGTCTAGGCCCAGTAGCAACGCAATATCAATCATGAAACTAAGATAAAATTAACAGTTGCGGAATAAAAGTTAATTACAATCAGAGACAAATTTTAAGTATAAGGCACAAACTTCTAGTCTAAAACATCAAATCATCATAATATAAACTAACCCAAACCCCAAAGCTCAATCTTCAATCAAGTACCAAGGTATTGGAACAGGTTTTAATGCACTTCAAGCTCTTTCAAAGTCCTGAACTATGAACTAGGTCCAGCCAATCCTTTGTCTTTACCTGAAAAAATAATGCAACAACGGGTAAGCTTATTTGCTTAGTGAGAATGTAGAATTTCACATTTAACATGCAATTATGAACGCGGAAGCACATGCACTGCACTCGGCTCATGCACGGCTTAGCTCTATATGCACTGCACTAGGCTCATGCACAACTCAATCTCGAAGGGTCATTGGCCAATTAATGCTCTTTTGATGCGCGACTTTGCTCAGCTCCCAGTTATAAAACTGTTGTTGCTCTTGAGACTTTTAGAAAAATTCATAAGGAATGCTCGGATGATGATAAATCCATACACACGCATCATTAGTGGGGATCAGCCACGTACTGGGCTAGCTACCAGTAAAAGCTCTATAAGGATATCATCGGAATGCTCAGCTCTAGCTACCCTCTGTGCTTTCATCACGTAAATCAGCACATCATAAGCCTAACATTAACCCAGCACTGAGCAATAGTGATGATGTTAAGCTTAATAATCAATTGACTCGTCAAAGAATCGAATCTAGAAGAAGAAGTACTCAGCTCAACAATTCATAGTAAATAAACTATGACAATATATCAATAAGCTCAAGATCAGAATGTCAAATAAATCAGAATCATGCAACAAAAGTCTCAATTCACATAACATGCAGTTAAAGTGAAATCTACAACTCACAGATACTGGTTATTTGTGCTCTTTTACTTTCTGGCTCTGGCTTTGTTGCTCACAATCTGTAGTGGATTAGAACCACTATCTGACTTATGTCAGACTTTCAGATGCTCGCCATTTTGCTTGTTGCTCAATCTGTTATTCATATCATTTGAATAATATATTCAGTATTCATTCGCTTAATAATGCTCAAAGTTCGTTTGTTGGTCTTTAATCTCAAAGTCTCATATTTGATCATATGATCATCAATCTCATTCTTTGATATTTATATTCTCTGAAGATCAATGTATATATATATTAATATATATATATATATATATATATAATCATTAAGCTAACTATTTTATGTGTTGTTCATGTAATTTATTCAAGATATTCAATTTAAGGAGTGGGTTTCGAGTTTACATACTAATTACAAAGTATGATAATAATTTTGAAAACATCATTTGATTTAAATGCTCAATTTCTAAGCTTACATGTTAAATTCTAATTACATAGTTTTATTCTGAAAAAGTCAAACTTCCAAGCATTAATTCAAAGGTTAATGACTAAATTCAAATACCAAGACTTAATTCGAATATGTTGGTCAAAATTAAAATCTTGGTCATCAATTTCAAACATCAAATTCGAAGCCTATTCTTGAATTTAATGACATTTCGAATTTATTGAATTGCATGCCTCGACTTTACACAATTTTGACTACTATATGTTAAATTCAAAGCCTATGGACTAATTCAACGTATCAAATTCGAATTAGGGAGGTTAAAGTCGAATTCCCTATTAAACTCGAAGGCTATTTCGAACTTAAGGATTGGCTGGACCTAGTTCATAGAGCTGAGCTGAGCATTCCAAATTATATTCAATTGAATGTTAAGCTTAACACCATCACTATTGCTCAGTGTTGGGTTAATGTTAGGCTTATGATTTGCTGATTTACGTGATGAAAGCACACAGGGTAGCTAGAGCTGAGCATTCCGATGATATCCATATAGAGCTTTTACTGGTAGCTAGCCCAGTACGTGGCTGATCCCCACTAATGATGCGTGTGTATGGATTTATCACCATCCGAGCATTCCTTATGAATTTGTCTAAAAGTCTCAAGAGCAACAACAGTTTTATAACTGGGAGCTGAGCAAAGTCGCGCATCAAAAGAGCATTAATTGGCCAATGACTCTTCGAGATTGAGCTGTGCATGAGCCTAATGCAGTGCATATAGAGCTGAGCCGTGCATGAGCCGAGTGCAGTGCATGTGCTTCCGCGTTCATAATTGCATGTTAAATGTGAAATTCTACATTCTCACTAAGCAAATAAGCTTACCCGTTGTTGCATTATTTTTCAGGTAAAGGCAAACGATTGGCTGGACCTAGTTCATAGTTCAGGACTTTGAAAGAGCTTGAAGTGCATTAGAGTACAAAATATTAGGATTTAAGTTTAATACAGATTACTATTTTTAAATTAAACTTATAAAGGGCACAAGTCTAATCTAATTCATGCCATCATATTATCAAAATAAATCTACCCAGATCACCATAATATCGTCATCCAATTAGTACCAAAATGGGGTCGCTGAGTAGAGGTCTATGAAACTTCTGTCATGAACGTGTAAGACCTAAGAACTAGGTCCGACAGGTGACTTTCCTTTGTCTTTTCCTGTAAAAATGTAAGTAGCAACTGTAAGCAATGCTTAGTGAGTAAATAGATTTTCAAATTAACATGCATGTTAAGCGGATCATCAATCTAGCGTGATATGTCTTGGCTGCCGCTACAGCCCTCATGATTGAGACATAGAAGTCATAGAGTTGGATGATGCTCAGGCCACGCTCACGCTTAAATTGTGGGGATCAGCCACATACTGGGCTAGCTACCAGTAAATCAACGTGGCGGAACATCGGAGGTCATTACCAAGTCCAATAGAACTGGTGAAAAAGCCAGGTCTAGAACAATAGACCAAATCAAGGCTAATCAAGCTGAATCAATATGTCAATTATATGCAATGATGAAGCATATGTAATCAAAGTCATGATAGCAATAATCTTTAAGCAATATCTGAAAGGAACTGTAAAAGCGATATCATATGAAATGATAAGTCAAATAGCTATCATGATCCACTGGGCAACACCCAACCATGGTGTGCACAGGTCACAATCCAGCTGATGATATGAGTGTCAATTTAATATAACATCAACAATATGTCTCAATCGGAAATCAAGCATGTTAAATCTGAATATCTAAAACTCACAGTGTTGGGTCTTTATCAAACAGATGTAAAATCTGCCACCTGTGTTATCTCAGTATTTTATCTCAATCTGTTCTCTGTCAAATCAAATCTTTGACCCACTTTATAAATCTCTAAATCTTTGTTCAGAATTTTACTGAACCTGTCCAGAATTATCGTGTCAAAAATCATATCAATATCATTATCTTTCAGTCTTTTAAATTCTTTATTTTATCAGATTCTGATAACTTGTCATTCATAAATCATTCTTTGTTTTATTAATATTCTCAAAAGGTCGGTACATATATATATATATTAATATATATAATCATTTTGCTAATTATTTTGTTAATTTTTATGCGTTGTCTAAGTGTTTTATTCAATATATTCGAATTTAAGGAGTGGGGTTCGAATTTAAATACTTAAATTTGAATATGAAGTACCAAATTTCGAATCTATTATAATTAAATTCGAGTGTTGAGCTGTTGACATCATTGTAGTACATTTGTGTTAGAGATATTAATCCTAGCTTTACTTATGTTATATGTCAGGATCTAAAAATTATGAAAATTATGAATAATCAAGATTAACTGATTTGAATTTATCAGAGTATAAATCAATAATCTTGCTTTGAATCAAAGTTTAATTAAGAAGTTTGCGGAATAACACTTAATTATTTTAACAAAAACTTTCAGAATCAATTAAGCTTAAAACATAAGAAGTAATCAAGACTGTTTATATTGCTGAATTCAATGATTACAATCACCTCTAATCTGTTTTGATTAGACGAAGAACACAGACTGTTCTTAGGGTTTTACAACCTTAGAGGCTTAAGAAAACTTAACAATAAAGCAATTACAGACTCAAAAAAAATGCAGAATACTTCTTTCTCTATGTAACTTCTATACAATATTCTGTCTATTTATATTGCTTTATGGACGTGTTTCCTTGAAGGACTATGACTTCTCTGATAGTAGATATGCTGGAATCTTCGTGTAGATATCTTCCCTGAAAATCAGCACATTCTGTTTATGAAACTGTTGAGCAGCTTGAATGACTTGACAGCATGAACTGAGCAGCTTGAGTTGTTTTGCTCTGGCAGCTTGAACTTTTACACTGGCAGCTCGAGTTTCTTCAACTAACAGCATGAACTTTGTATTTACATGAAAAATCTACTAACAGTCTGAGAAGTCTAAACTAACAGCTTGAGTATACTTAAACTATTTCCCAACAATCTCCCCCTAACTTAAATTCTTTATACAAGACTTTAAGTTCTATACAAATAAGGAAATGAATAAGTAAACTGTTATTTACAAACCAAGGCTTTCAAAAACTTACAACTGTGCAAGCTTCTGATCTACAGCCTTCAAAAATTCTCTCTTCATCTCTTCTTTATCACAAGATATCCTAACTGATTTTATTTGGAGCAGCATATCTTTTGAAAAATTATAAAACTCGAGATTGAAGAAAATACCAAACCCATCTTTGAATGTGATTCTGTAAGTTCTGGATTTGACAAAAATATGAACTTCCTTGATCTGTTTCCCTTTCTTCTCAGCATCTTCTACTTCTTTTCTTGCAAATTCAGGATCAGCAACTGAACTTAGATCTCTGATAAGTTGTTTTACTTGTGGAAGATCAGATCTCACTTGTGAAACAGATCCTATGTGGTACATCTTTATCAGTTCATCCCTGGTCAGCTTATGAACCATCTGCCAGAATGTATCAAACTCCTCTTCTGGTCCAGACTCTCTCCTTATCACAAACTTGACCCTTAAATTTCTTTCATCCAGAGACCTAGCAAACCAGTAGTTGATTTCTGGCTTTGTGAAATCATGTTGATCAATCAACTTTTCTATCTCCATAGCCTTTTGCAAATGGTGCTGAAAGATCACCTTCTTAACAGATGATGGAATAGAAACAGTAGGTTGATCAGTGGGAGCAGGTGCATTGGCAGCTTCAGGGTGGACTGGTTTCGTTGATGGTTGGACTGATTGGGACGGTTGAACTTTTGGTAATGGCTGAACTTCTGAAGAGAGTCTTGTTTTCTTTCTTTTCTCCATTTCTTTGTCATGTATTTCCTGCAGCCTTTCAGTAGTCATGGACTGAGCAATCTTCTTTGGAATATCTGCTGCAACGACAAAATTGATTAAGAATCTTCTATTCTCAGCCTTGGTATGCCCAGTTGGCATCTTCCTCTTCCTTTCACCTTGCTTGACCACAAACCCTCTTAGGTAATCTCCTAAGGTTTCATCATCTTGCATTGGGGCATGGGTTTGCTGGTCTAAGGCCTGATCTTGTTCTTCTGCTAACTTTCTGGCAATCTCAGCATCAAAGGCAATCTGGGCTTCTCTGGTAGAAAATTTGTGCTTTGGAGACTCAATCAGAATACCCTTGCCCTTATCTTTTGTAGCAGAAGATGTAGCTTGGACTGAACTAGATGGAGCTTGACTGCCTTCTCTTATAACAACTCCAGTTGCTCTTGTAGAAGCAGCTTGAGTTTCTAGGCTAACAGCTTGAGAAGCTGTTGGGACTGCTAGCCTAGAGGATGGAGCTGTTGATGCTGCTTGGACTGTTGGTGTTGGAGCTGCTTGGACTGGTTCAGGAACTTCCTGATTCTCCCCCTTTTTGGAAGCATTGGTTTGGTCAGAAGGACCTACAACCTTTGCCACATGGGTTTGAATCAATTGCTCTAGTTTGATGAGCTTACTCCCACAAAGAGTAAATCCTTTGTGTAGATAAGCCAGTTTCTGATTGTGAGCAGCTTCTGCCTGTTTGAGTTCATAGATTTGTGCCCCCTGTGCAGCAATGATGGACATTTGGTATTCCAACATTGTTACAACAGGTTTCAGCTTTGGATCCGTTAAGAGCATCAGTTGCAGGCTAGTCTCAAGATCAGAAAACACCAGGGGTGTTTGTGGTCTATCACTGACATTAACACCAGAAGTAGAAACCTCTGGGCCCCTCTTTTCTTGGTACTGGGGACTTCCAGCTCGTGTTTGCACACATGCTGTTGCCATGGGTGTGGTCTTAGAGATGTTGGCCCTGTCCTGTGCCTCTTGTGCAGAGACATCAGTAGTGCCAGCCACAAAACCCATATGAACAGTCTCAGAAGAGATGTTCACCTCCTGAGTGAGGTTGGGAGTGTCCTCAATTGGTTCCCTTTGGATATTCTGTGCAGAAGTATCCTCCTGCACAGGGATATATGGCTCTTGTCTAAGGGAGGAGGAGGAAGGAGCTCCTCGTCCCCTTTTCCTTTTATATAAGTATTGTAGTGGGCGTTTAGGCTGTACAAAAGGATCAGAGGGAATATGTGTATCATGAGGAGTGGGTTGGGGTCCTGGGGTTGAAGCAGTAATGTTAGGCTGTGTCTGCTCAGGCCCCTCTCCTCTGTTTCTTGTGATGATGTTCATCATTGCAGAGGGCAATGGAGCATCTATACTGACAAAATTGGCACTTGGCTTTATCAGCCTTTTGATTGAAGATAGTGAGTGCCTATGGGAAACATGTATCCTCTTATGTAAATTAGAAGTAGTGCAGGTGTGTGCAATTATTTTTGCCAAAAATCGAGGATACATCAAAAATTTCCCATTCTTCAGGGAATGATGCCTTAACATTCCTTGAAAGATCATATTTGAAAAATTGAACTGTTGGCCAGTAGAAAAGCACACTAAGGCAGTGGCAATATTTGAAGAAAATTCTGACCAACCAGTTCTTTTGGGGCTTAAACATTGCTGAATAATATGCACAAGGTATTTCCATTTAGGAGAAAAATGTGCTTTCAAGAAAGTAAAAGAATCAGCAGGACCCCTATATCCAATATTTTGAAGACCAAAGTGTAAAGCAGTAAGAGATAGGTCTTTTATACCTGTGGCATCTTGAAGATGCAGATGACTTCTGATGGACTCCTCAGTGATATTGATGGTAGTACCATCGATTGTGGAAGTCAGGGTAGGCACTCCATTGATGGTTTGAACATAGGCACGATTCCAGAATTGCTCAATATGAGATATGTATATAGTGGGGTTAATATTGAGGGCATAGTGGATATGGGAGTGCCTGAGGAAGTCCATCATATCATGGAACGGTTGAAGGTCAGTGTGTTTCAGGGTGTATGGGAGGCAGTTGTGTTCTTTTACGAACTCCATTGATCAAGAAACGACGGTTTGGGGTTTAGGGTTTGAAAAGAGTGTGTGTATCGTTCAGAGAGAAAACAGAAGGCCGTGGAAGAAGAATATGTAACTGGTAGTTACAACTGAACGAAACTGGGACCTTTAAAGGTTTCGAAAAGGTTAGGTCCCGCGCACACATTTGGAAAATTACCTAAATACCCTGCACACTTTGACAGATCAAGTGAAAATAACTAGCAGTCCGAGAAAATGAACTAGCAGCATGAGAAAAGATTCATGCTGTTAGTGTAAAATTGTGCAACTTTTCAATAGAACAGTGTCTCCCCCTTAAATTAGCATATAAAGATGATAATAATAGAAACCAATTAATCCATGTTTACCATACCAATGTTTGATATTAGGAAAGTGAACCTTCCTACATCAAAAGGTTTTGTAAATAGATCAGCTAGCTGATCATCTGTATGTATTTTGGTAACTTGGATTAACTTCTTTTCATTACAATCTCTGATGAAGTGAAATCTGATTTCTATATGCTTGGTTTTTGGGAATTTCACTGGGTTTTGCACAATGCTAATGGCACTTGAATTGTCAATATAAATAGGAGTGGATAAGAAATTCATACCATAGTCTCTTAGCTGATTTTGAATCCACATTACCTGGGAGCAGCAGCTTGCAGCTGCTACGTATTCTGCTTCAGTGGACGATGTGGAGACAGTTGTTTGTTTTTTGCATTGCCAAGAGACCAGTCTTGCTCCTAAGTATTGACATCCACCAGTTGTGGATTTTCTGTCAATGTTGCAACCACCATAGTCACTGTCAGAATAGGCGGTTAGTTCAAAAGGAGAGTCTTTGGGATACCATAGGCCTAAATGTGGTTGGCCTTTAAGGTATCTGAAGATTCTCTTAACAGCAACCAAGTGAGAATCCTTTGGTGAACATTGAAACCTGGCACACACACAGACAGCAAACATTATATCAGGTCTAGAAGATGTTAGATACATGAGAGATCCTATAAGGGATCTGTATAGATGAATGTCCACATCTATGCCATCTTTGTCTGTATGGAGCTGTTTATGAGGATCCATTGGAGTGCTTGCAACCTTTGTGTCTTGATAGCCAAACTTTTCCAGTATGTCTTTGACATACTTTGATTGACTTATGAATAGACCAGTAGGCTTCTGTTTGACCTGCAGCCCTAGAAAGAATGTGAGTTCCCCCATTGAACTCATTTGAAACTTTTTGTGCATTAGGGCCTCAAAATCTTTGCACAACCTATCATTAGTTGAGCCAAAGATGATGTCATCAACATAGATCTGGACAAGAAGAATCTCAGTTTTGATGGATTTAGTGAAAAGTGTTTTGTCCAGAGTGCCTCTCTTGAATTCATTCTGTAGAAGATATGAGGACAGTGTGTCATACCATGCTCTGGGGGCTTGGTGAAGACCATAGAGAGCTTTGTCTAGCTTGTACACCTTGTCTGGATACTTGTAGTCTTCAAAACCAGGAGGTTGACACACATATACTTCTTCTTCAATTTTCCCATACAAGAAAGCAGACTTAACATCCATTTGATACACTTTAAAGCCTTTGAAACTTGCATATGCTAGAAATAGTCTGATGGCTTCAATTCTTGCTACTGGAGCAAAGACATCATCATAATCTATTCCTTCTTCTTGAGTGTACCCTTGTGCTACTAATCTTGCTTTGTTTTTGATGACTATCCCTCTCTCATCCTTCTTGTTTCTGAACACCCATCTTGTACCTATTGCTCTCTTACCTTTAGGAAGATCCACCAGAGTCCATACATTCTGAATTTTGAACTGTAAAAGCTCTTCTTGCATAGCTTCAATCCAGGATGAATCTTTTAGTGCTTCTGATGCCTTTTTAGGTTCTAGTTGAGACATGAAGCAGGCATGTTCAAAAGCAGCTAGGCTGAATTCTGGAACTGCTTGTTCAGCAGCAGCAGTCTCATTGTGAACCATCTTCCTTGTTTGAACAGGAGTGCTTGGATCACCCAGTATTTGATTGAGAGGGTGATACTTATGAACTCTTAGTGTGGGCTCTCTCTCTGTTTGGAAGGACGTTCCAAGGTTTGTGTCATCTCCATCAGAACCAGTGATTGGTTCAGTTTCTGGAACAGCTTGAGTTTCTAGGCTAACAGCTTGAGAAGCTGTTGGGACTGCTAGCCTAGAAACTGGAGCTGTTTCCTTTTGTGTTTGAGCTGTGCTGTCAGGACTTGGGAATGGCACTTCAGTGTCTGGATTTGCATCATGTTGAGTGCTCAGGATCCCTGGAGGATCACATGACAGAAGTGGTAGAGTGGTGAAATCATCCCAACTTGTTGAATCTGCAGCAGTCTGAAACTTTGTGCCAACAGCATGAGAAATTGTATTGGCAGCATGAGAATTTGTGTTAGCAGCTTCAACCCTGTATGCATCAGCTTCTGCAGTAAACTCAGCAAAGCTCAGAGAATTTGTTAGTGAATCTAAATCAAATAACCAATCAGGACCAGTGCCTTTGATGTTAGCAGTATTTTCATTAAATTCAACATTGGCACTTTCTTCAATTGTTTTAGACACACTGTTGTATACTCTATAGGCTTTGCTTTGAGTTGAGTATCCTACAAAAAATCCTTCTTCAGCCTTACTCTCAAACTTCCCTAAGTGAGTCTTAGTGTGAAGAATAGTACATGGGCATCCAAAAGGCTTGAAGAAAGCTATTAGGGGACTTCTGTTGTGGAATAGCTCATAGGGAGTTTTTCCTTGTGATTGAACTACTTGAACCCTATTTAGAACATAACAGGCTGTATTAACAGCTTCTGCCCAGAAAGTCATAGGCAGATTGGAATCAGCTAACATTGTTCTAGCAGCCTCAATTAATGTTCTATTCTTTCTTTCAGCTACACCATTTTGCTGTGGTGTTCTTGGTGCACTATATTGTCTAGCAATACCTTTGGACTCACAGAAACTGTTTAGAATTTGATTTTTAAATTCAGTTCCATTGTCTGATCTTATCACCTTAACTTTGGAATTGGATTGGTTTTCTATCTTAAGGATAAAAGACTTAACAAGCTCAGCAGTTTCATCTTTGGACCTAAGAAAGTAAACCCAAGTAAATCTGGTGAAATCATCAACAATGACTAAACAGTATGCCCTTTTATTCAAACTCAAAACAGATGTTGGACCAAATAGATCCATATGTAACAGCTGAAGAACAGATGAGATTGAATTTACTTCTTTGGCCTTATGAGAAGTTTTGTGTTGCTTACCCTTAAGACATGCTACACAATGATCATCACAAATGAACTCCTTTTGTGGTAAACCTCTTACCAGATTCTTTTTAACTAAATCATTCATGGACTTGAAGTTCATGTGACACATCCTTCTATGCCAAAGAGCAGACTCATTTGATGATGCTTTGGATATTAAACAGCTTAAAGTATTTGATTTAGTCAAAAGAGCTGTGTCTAGGCAGTAAACATTGTCCTTTCTTGGTGTTCTAAGTAAAACAAGATTTTCAGGAATTTTGAAATCCTTTGAAAGAACAATGCACTCAGAATCTGTGAACAGAACAATGTTTTGTTTGTCACAGATTTGAGAGACACTCAATAAATTGTACTTAAGCTGTTCAACATACAAAACATCATGGAATGTCATGTTGCCTGCATTTACAGTACCTTTACCTGTAACCTTACCTCCTTTTGAGTTGCCTCCAAATGCAACAAAACCTCCATCAAATCCTTTGAAATTTGACAAGCATTCAGAATTGCCTGTCATGTGCCTAGAGCATCCACTGTCCAGATGCCATCTTGTCCTATGAGGAGACCTGTGGTTGCCCTGCACAAATAACAGCTTAGTTAGTAGTGGAGTAAACCCAAACCAAATTGGTTTTGGGTTGGCCTTGTACATTGACATAACTAAAAACTGTTTTTGACTTCTTGTATTTTGTGAGATCTACTGATGGAGTCTTTGGAGAGTATTTAGTGATAATATGAGGTATCCAATTATTTTGATCATCTTTTCTTCTGACAGTCTTAGATGATTCACTAGCAGCTCCAGTTTGGTGCCCAGCAGCTGGAGCTGTGTTTGTAGTGCTAACAATTTCTGTTTTTGCACTAACAACATCAGATTTTGACTTAGCAGTCTGATCTTTTGCATTAGCAGTTTGAGCAACAGATTTGTCCTTGACACACCATATTTGTTTAAAACTTGATTTAGGCTTTGCCAAAACTTGTTTTTGATGTGTGGACTGTTTTTTATTAACTTTTGAGAATCTGTGATCAACTGTTCTCTTTGGAGCTGCTGTGGAAGGTTTCACTTTTAAGTGCTTTGCCTATTTAGGATTTGATTTTGTGTGATGCACAGTCTGTTTTGCAACAGCTGGTTTGTAAAAACAATCCTTGGCTAAGTGATTCTTCCTTCCACAGTGAAAGCATCTTTTGACAGTTTGAATTGGAACACCAGACTTTTCTGTCAATTTCTGGTTCTTGTTTCTCTGGTTTCCTCTTACCTGCTGTTGTTTAGGAAACTTTTGAACACCATGCTTTTGGCATGTGCAGATAGAAACAGTTTTACCTCTTTTAGTTCCTTTTGATGAAGATGCAGTGTTACAGTTAGAATGTACAGAAACTTGTGGAGTAGCATTGCATACACTCATCTTCTCTTTTCCTTTCTTACTGGGAACTTGGACTTCTATGGGTGCACTCTTTGTGTCACAGTCTCTATTTTGACTCTTATCTTCTTTTAATTCAGGACTGTTATCAAGGATAGGATCTACAATAGTCATAGACTCATCTAGTGGTTCATTAACAAGTCTATCAGCAACTTCACTCATTGGATGAATGTACTTGTTATTATATGGAGGTGGAGTAGCTCTGTATCCTATTCCTTCTTTGGGATTGACCTGAGATTTGACTCTATCTTTGAATTGAACTTCCATTAGGTGTTCTAGCTTTTGATTTGCTAACTTGAAGTTACCTAGATCTATGTTAACAGATTCCAGTTTCTCATTAGCCTCTAACACCTTCTGTTCAGTTTCTTCTACCTTTTTATTCAGAGATTCTATTTTCTTATTGAGTTCCTTTTTCTCCCATTCATGATAGTTTCTATCATACCCCATTTGAATCTCATTATCCTTATAATCATTGATCTGTTTTTCCAGATCTTCTATGGCTTGCATATATTCATATCTCCTTTCTTCCATCTTAGCTAGAGTTTTGCACATGCTCTCATTATGATCTCTGTACTTTTTAACCATATTTTTGCATGATTGAGAGCAGAGTTTAGAGTTTACCTCAGATGGTAGTTCAGTTGAGGAGACATTTGAGGTTTCTGCCATAAGTGCTTGATTTTGGAATTCTTCCTCTGTCTGATCACTCCAGTCAAACACATTGTCTTCTTGAGAGACAAGTGCCGTTGATGAGGAAGCTTGAATGGGCTGTGAAGTCCTTGATGGTTGTTGACCTTGAGATCTACATTCTCTGGCAAAGTGACCAAGCTTATGGCATTTATAGCATTCCACTTTTGATTTATCAAAAGATGGTTTGCCTTCTGTTTTGGCTTGAAAGTTGGTCCTACCAGTTCTTTTCAGAAATCTTTTGGCTCTCATGGTCAGCATTGCATGTTGCCACTTTAAATCCATCTCTTCAAGATCATCTGGATGAATTTGTTCCAAGTCTTCAACATTTAGAGCAAATAATCCATCATTGGCAACAAAAGCTTCATAATGAGTTTCAGCAGAATTGCCATCACCACCTGAAAAAGAATCACAGTTATTAGATTTTTCAGAGGACAGAAGAGCAGTGTTGTGATTATAAGAAAAGGATTTCTTTTTAGCATCAATTTCAGTCTCAAACACTCTTAGACTGTTGTACAGATCATCCAATTCTATCTCATCAAGTGTGTCTTTTGTTCTCCACTGTGCAGCATAGACTGTCCATTCTTCTCCAAGAGATCTGAGAAACTTTCTATTGACTTCATCTTGATCCAGATTGACCTTTGCACTTTCCAGTTCACTTATCAGTTTGTTGAACCTGTCAAAGATTTGAGTGAGGTTTTCATTCTTGCCACTAGAAAAGTTTTCATACTGCTGTTTCAAGAGGTCCTTTTGATTTCTCTTGGTACTTGCATTACCAGCAAACCTCTTTTCTAAGGCATTCCAAAGAGAGTGAGCAGTATAAAACTTTTTGAACTGATGTTGATAAGCATTAGGAATGGCTATTTGTAATAATGTGAGTGCTTTCACTTCATTAATTCTAGCCTTCCTTTCAAGTTCAGTTTTTGGAGGAGTTTTGACTGGTTTTCCCTCAGCATCAAGTTCTGGATCAACTGCAGGAGGGAATTCAACAGCTTCCCATATGGCATAATCAATGAATTGAATATGCTGTTGAATCCTGAGTTTCCACATCTCAAACTCAGTGGGCTTGAGCATAGGCACTTTGAGTCCTTGCCCAGATCCACTGCTGCTATTTTCAAATTCCATTGAAAAAGATTAAAAATTTGAAAGAAAGTTATCGACTTTGAAAAATAAAGAACAACCTGGTTTGAAAAACCTGATTTGAATAACCTGGTTTGACAAACCTGGTTTGAATAACCTGGTTTGACAAACCTGGCTCTGATACCACTTGTCAGGATCTAAAAATTATGAAAATTATGAATAATCAAGATTAACTGATTTGAATTTATCAGAGTATAAATCAATAATCTTGCTTTGAATCAAAGTTTAATTAAGAAGTTTGCGGAATAACACTTAATTATTTTAACAAAAACTTTCAGAATCAATTAAGCTTAAAACATAAGAAGTAATCAAGACTGTTTATATTGCTGAATTCAATGATTACAATCACCTCTAATCTGTTTTGATTAGACGAAGAACACAAACTGTTCTTAGGGTTTTACAACCTTAGAGGCTTAAGAAAACTTAACAATAAAGCAATTACAGACTCAAAAAAAATGCAGAATACTTCTTTCTCTATGTAACTTCTATACAATATTCTGTCTATTTATATTGCTTTATGGACGTGTTTCCTTGAAGGACTATGACTTCTCTGATAGTAGATATGCTGGAATCTTCATGTAGATATCTTCCCTGAAAATCAGCACATTCTGTTTATGAAACTGTTGAGCAGCTTGAATGACTTGACAGCATGAACTGAGCAGCTTGAGTTGTTTTGCTCTGGCAGCTTGAACTTTTACACTGGCAACTCGAGTTTCTTCAACTAACAGCATGAACTTTGTATTTACATGAAAAATCTACTAACAGTCTGAGAAGTCTAAACTAACAGCTTGAGTATACTTAAACTATTTCCCAACATTATACATTTTCTAGTTAAAATCAAGTTAACATAGCTTTAAACTCATAAAAATGCTAAATTCGAGTTTATAACTTAAAAACCGAAAGTATATAACTTTAAAACGTAAATTCTTACCTCAAATTCATATGCAATCGAACATGGAACGCTATAATCTTGTAGTATTCTTTACGATCTTCCCAATAACGTATAAATCTTGATGATCCGACGGTCGGTTTAGAAGAAATCTTAGAGAGAGAGTAGAGAGAGAAAATCTAGAGAGAGAGAGTCTAGAGAGAGAGAGTAAATCTGATTTTATGAGTCTAAATCCCGTTTATATACTTTAACTAGTTACGTTTGCTACTTAACCCACTATTACTTTCGTATCTTATATATCTTTTATTTAATTATCTTAAAATACCATCCTGTGAGACCCAAGATTTCTCAAAGGTCTCAAGTCAAGGCCCAGTAGCAATGCAATATCAATCAGGAAACTAAGATAAAATTAACAGTTGCGGAATAAAAGTTAATTTACAAACAAAGACAAATTTAAGTATAAGGTACAAACTTCTAGACTATTTCATCAAAGCACAAATGTAAACTAACCTAAACCCCAAAGCTCAATCTTCAATCAAGTACCAAGGTATTGAAACAGGTTCTAATGCACTTCAAGCTCTTTCAAAGTCCTGACCTATGAACTAGGTCCAGCCAATCCTTTGTCTTTACCTGAAAAATAATGCAACAACAGGGTAAGCTTATTTGCTTAGTGAGAATGTAAAATTTCACATTTAACATGCAATTATGAACGCGGAAGCACATGCACTGCACTCGGCTCATGCACGGCTCAGCTCTATATGCACTGCACTAGGCTCATGCACAGCTCAATCTCGAAGGGACATTGGCCAATTAATGCTCTTTAGAAGAATACTACAAGATTATAGCGTTGCATGTTCGATTGCATACGAATTTGTGGTAAGAATTTACGTTTTGAAGTTATATACTTTCGGTTTTTAAGTTATAAACTCGAATTTAGCATTTTTATGAGTTTAAAGCTATGTTAACTTGATTTTAACTAGAAAATGTATAACATAAGTAAAGCTAGGATTAATATCTAACATATATATGATTTTTGGCTTGAAAATATAAGATTTTAAGCTGTAGATGATGAACAAACTCGAAATATCAAGAACAAAGTCATTGTTTACATTAGTGTTCTCACTAAGCAAATAAGCTTACCCTGTTGTTGCATTATTTTTCAGGTAAAGACAAAGGATTGGCTGGACCTAGTTCATAGGTCAGGACTTTGAAAGAGCTTGAATTGCATTAGAACCTATTTCAATACCTTGGTACTTGATTGAAGATTGAGCTTTGAGGTTTGGGTTAGTTTACATTTGTGCTTTCATTAAATAGTCTAGAAGTTTGTATCTTATACTTAATTTTGTCTCTGTTTGTAAATTAACTTTTATTCCGCAACTGTTAATTTTTCCTGATTGATATTGCATTGCTACTGGGCCTTGACTTGAGACCTTCAGCAGCAGTCACAAGCATCCTCTACGCCTCAAAAGACTAGGGTCTAATCCCTACAGTCAGGAGCACGACCGTGTAAACGCTGTAACAAATTTCATAGCAGACGCTGCAACCCTATAGATGTGACCTGTTACACTTGTAACCGGATTGGACATGGAAGCGATGAGTGTCCAGAAAGAAACGACGTATGCTACAACTGTGGTGAGCGTGGACATTATGCCAAACATTGCCCAAATGCACGCGTGCTTCCTAATCCTGAACAACCAATCGGCAGAGCAATCCAACAGAGTACTACAATGATGCCAACAGCTAAGGCACGAGCTTTCCATATAACTGCTGAAGATGCTGAGGAGACACCAGAGACGCCAAAAGACCCCAAATTATAAAGAGCATTAATTATTATATTGTTTGATGAACCGAAGAATCTACTGGATTTCTGTTTCTTAGGTGGAGATGGACAAGTAGGACTTATAGCCATCATAACAGATTCACAACTCGAATATGTGAATTCCCGCTCCACCATCCTTGCTGCTTCCACTATACTAAGATACGTTTTGAACTTTATGCTACTCATTTGTCTTCTATATATTGGATTCAGACCCAGTCTGAATCTGTTTATCTTACGCTCTTTTGTTGCTACTTGATATGATGAGTAGCCGCAAAGTCTCGAGAACTCATGCTCGTATTCATCAACGGTCTTAGTTCCTTGTTTCAATTGCATCAACTGCATCTCGAGTTCGTCTTGTTTATCCGTTGTACAGTATTTCGCGTTGAACATCTCCAAGAACTGCTCCCAGTCCAATGTCGTAATTGCTTCCTCACCATAGATGCTCCTTTGTGTTTTCCACCAGGCTCTAGCAGCTCCAACGAACAGTGCTGTAGCAAACATAACTCTATTGCTATCTAAACATTCTGAGATACTGAAGATCTCTTCAGTATGACTTATCCAATCTAACGCTTGTATTGGATCTACTGTGCCTTCAAACGTCATAGCACCACTCGCTTTGAAGTCTTTAAATCTACAGCCTTTTGGCTGCACAACTCGTTGAATGTCATGCTCATTATCGGATTCCGATTCGCTTGACTGTTCAATTTGCTTCTTTTTATGTTTATTTCTCTTTTCAGTTTTCTTTATTGATTCAATTTGCTCTAGCATAAACTTATTTTGTTGCTCATTATTCTGAGTAATTAGTTGTTGCATCATTTCCAGGACTTGCTCTGGGGTTATGCCACCTGATGGTCCACCTTCTCCTGACATAGCTCTGAAATACAAATCACTAAGAATTTAGATCATTAGCCTAGCACATTGTACCCTTTCATGCCCCATCCTACTAGTCTTTGAAACCTATCTTAGTTCAAGCCATCCTGTCATGATTGATACTATAGCATTGCACAAGTTTGAGATCATGTATTACACGTAATACAATGATTCACTCAAACTATTTGCTCTGATACCATCCTGTGAGTCCCAAGATTTCTCAAAGGTCTCAAGTCTAGGCCCAGTAGCAACGCAATATCAATCATGAAACTAAGATAAAATTAACAGTTGCGGAATAAAAGTTAATTACAATCAGAGACAAATTTTAAGTATAAGGCACAAACTTCTAGTCTAAAACATCAAATCATCATAATATAAACTAACCCAAACCCCAAAGCTCAATCTTCAATCAAGTACCAAGGTATTGGAACAGGTTCTAATGCACTTCAAGCTCTTTCAAAGTCCTGAACTATGAACTAGGTCCAGCCAATCCTTTGCCTTTACCTGAAAAATAATGCAACAACGTGTAAGCTTATTTGCTTAGTGAGAATGTAGAATTTCACATTTAACATGCAATTATGAACGCGGAAGCACATGCACTGCACTCGGCTCATGTACGGCTCAGCTCTATATGCACTGCACTAGGCTCATGCACAGCTCAATCTCGAAGGGTCATTGGCCAATTAATGCTCTTTTGATGCGCGACTTTGCTCAGCTCCCAGTTATAAAACTGTTGTTGCTCTTGAGACTTTTAGACAAATTCATAAGGAATGCTCGGATGATGATAAATCCATACACACGCATCATTAGTGGGGATCAGCCACGTACTGGGCTAGCTACCAGTAAAAGCTCTATATGGATATCATCGGAATGCTCAGCTCTAGCTACCCTCTGTGCTTTCATCACGTAAATCAGCACATCATAAGCCTAACATTAACCCAACACTGAGCAATAGTGATGGTGTTAAGCTTAACAATCAAATGACTCGTCAAAGAATCGAATCTAGAAGAAGAAGTACTCAGCTCAACAATTCATAGTAAATAAACTATGACAATATATCAATAAGCTCAAGATCAGAATGCCAAATAAATCAGAATCATGCAACAAAAGTCTCAATTCACATAATATGCAGTTAAAGTGAAATCTACAACTCACAGTTACTGGTTATTTGTGCTCTTTTACTTTCTGGCTCAGGCTCTGTTGCTCACAATCTGTAGTGGATTAGAACCACTATCTGACTTATATCAGACTTTCAGATGCTCGCCATTTTGCTCTTTGCTCAATCTGTTATTAATATCATTTCTGATATTTATTAGCTCTTATATCATCTGAATAATATATATTCAGTATTCATTCAATTTAATAATGCTCAATATTCGCTCGTTGATCTTTAATCTCAAAGTCTCATTTTTGATCATATGATCATCAATCTCATTCTTTGATATTTATATTCTCTGAAGATCAATGTATATATATATTTATATATATATATATATATATATATATATATATATATATATATATATATATATATATTTATTAATATATATATATATATATATATATATATATATATATATATATATTTAATCATTAAGCTAATTATTTTATGTGTTGTTCATGTAAATTATTCAAGATATTCAATTTAAGGAGTGGGTTTCGAGTTTACATACTAATTTCAAAGTATGATAATAATTTTGAAAACATCATTTGATTTAAATGCTTAATTTCTAAGCTTACATGTTAAATTCTAATTACATAGTTTTATTTTGAAAAAGTCAAACTTCCAAGCATTAATTCAAAGGTTAATGACTAAATTCAAATACCCAGACTTAATTCGAATATGTTGGTCAAAATTAAATTCTTGGTCATCAATTTCAAACATCAAATTCGAAGCCTATTCTTGAATTTAATGACATTTCGAATTTATTGAATTGCATGCCTCGACTTTACACAATTTTGACTACTATATGTTAAATTCAAAGCCTATGGACTAATTCAAGGTATCAAATTCGAATTAGGGAGGTTAAAGTCGAATTCCCTATTAAACTCGAAGGCTATTTCGAACTTAAGGATAAATTCGAATCCCTCCACGATTTTATGGCTAAATTCGATTTTAATGTCAAATTTCGAACTTATCTTGCTAAATTCGAACACCTTCGAATTTAATACTAAAACTCGACCCATAATTTGAATTTATGGTTTAAAGTCGAATGCCAAGGTTAGATTCGAAACCCAATTCGATTTTAACATCAAATTCGAGTTTGTTCTTGTTTCTCGAGTTTGTTCATCCTCTACAGCTTTAAAACATGCGTTTTAGGTCTAAAATCACAAAATATGTTAAGTATTACTCTTAGATTCACTTATATTATACTTAATCTATTTAATTCTCAAGTTAAACTAGCTTCAAACTCATAAAAATGCTAATTTCGAATTTATATCTTAAAAACCGAAAGTATATAACTTTAAAACGTAAATTCTTACCTCAAATTCGTATGTAATCGAACATGCAACGCTATAATCTCGTAGTATTCTTCACGATCTTCCCAATAACGTATAAATCTTGATAATCCGACGGTCGGTTTAGAAGAAATCTTAGAGAGAGAGTAGAGAGAGAAAATTCTAGAGAGAGAAGAAGCTAGAGAGAGAGAGAGAGAGTAAAATCTGATTTATGACCTAAACTCCGTTTATATACTTCAACTAGTTATGTTTGCTACTTGACCCACTATTACTTTCGTATCTTATATATCTTTTATTTAATTATCTTAATAATTTATTAAATCATAATTCATAATTTAATTATTTATATAATTTAATTAAATATTTCAAAACCTAATCAAATTATAATTCAAAATAATGTAATAATATTACATTATTGGTTCGATAATCAGATATTTAGTTGGACTAAAAGTTGGGTTGTTACACAGAGAAAGCTCACGACTGGTAAAAGGATATTGAAAGATTGTTTTGGGTTACTAAGGTTAATGACGAAAATATGGTGAAGTATGGCTCTAGTTTGTTGAAGTGCGCAACATTAGTATGGTGGGATGATATTACTGACACCGTTGGAGCTGATCTTATTGAAACCATGACTTGGGAACAATTTAAAACCCGATTTAACAAGCGGTTTTGCCTCGAAGTATCTGTACAAAAGCTCAAGATGGAGTTTCTTAACTTGCACCAAGGATCTCGAAGTGTGGATGAGTATGTTAGGGAGTACAATGCTAAATCTCAATTTGCACAGGAATTGATTTCTGATGAAAAGCAAAAGGCGTATTACTTTGTCGAGGGCCTTCGTATGGATATTCGAGTGTTTATGAAGAATCGAGACGTACCCTCATTCGATAAAGCGGTAGAGTTTGCATTACTTCGGGAGTATGAAGTGTCTCGTGTTGACCCTGATCTGCCACCCCTAAGAAAGCAAAGAATGAAACTTCTTAGAATTTTAATCGTTCATCTCAAAGTTCCCTTAAGTTTCGTATTCCTGCTCCATCTCAATCCATGCCACAAAATCAGTCTCAATCAAGATCTCAAGCCAGATCTTCATTTTCCGAATCTAGAAGGCCATGTTCTACTTGTGGCAAAATGGATTCAAGACCTTATAATTTGGCGGGTCCTACCTGTCATTGCTGTGGGGAAGTTGGACACCTTCGTCCAAACTGTCCGAGAAGAAATGATCCTTGTTTCCGATGCGATCTTACCGGTCATTTGGCAAAACTCTGCAAAGCTCCAAAACCGGATGAAAGCAAGGGGTCAATGTCGAAACCTAATGTCGGGGGTGTCTCATCCCAATCAAAGAGAGATGACCCACCGCGAGCAAAGGCTCGAGCATTTCAGCTGACAGCCGATGAAGCAAAGGACGTGCCTGATGTCGTGATGGGTACTTTCTTACTTAACTCTTATCCTGCTAAAGTACTTTTTGATTTTTCGGTGCTAGTTTGTCATTTATCTCTGAATCTTTTGCTAGCAAGATTACTACCATGCCTTCTATGCTATCGGTTCCTTTTGATGTTGAAATAGCCGATGGGAATTCCATAAATGTTAATACTGTTTATCGTGATTGTTTACTTAAGTTGGACCATCATGAGTTTTCTGTTAATTTACTTCTAATGGAAATGAAAGAGTTCGATGTGATTGTCGGCATGGATTAGTTAGCTTCTCATGGAGCAACTATTCTGTGTAATAAAAGAATAGTACAATTGATGTCTCCGGAAGGTGAAAAGGTTTGTATACGGTGAAAGGCGCCATGGAGGTGTGAATGTGATATCGGTGGCGAAGGCCCGGCGTTGCCTTAGCAAGGGATGCACTAGTTATCTAATGGTCGTGGTGGACACAAAGAATGAGCAGCTGCATTATCTGAAGTGCCAGTAGTGCGAGTGTACCCCGATCTGTTTCAAGACGAATTGTCAGGTCTTCCCCCAGATCGGCAAGTTGAATTTGGAATTGATTTGGTTCCTGGAGCGGCTCCCATAGCTCGTGCTCCCTATCGTCTCGCTCCATCGGAGATGAAGGAGATGTGGACTCAGCTACAAGAATTACTTGACAAGGGTTTCATTAGGCCGAGCTCTTCACCGTGGGGAGCGCCAGCTTTATTTGTCAAGAACAAAGATGGTTCTCTACGAATGTGTATTGATTATCGGGAGCTTAACAAGGTGAGTATTCGTAACAAGTATCCTCTGCCGTGCATAGACTACCTTTTTGACCAATTGCAAGGAGCTTCTTATTTTCCCAAGATTGATCTGTGATTGGGTTATCATTAATTGAAAGTAATAGAAGAAGATGTGCCGAAGACATCATTTCAGACCCGGTACGGACATTACGAATTTCTTGCCGTTTGGACTCACTAACGCACCAGCCGCGTTTATGGATCTGATGAACCGGGTGTGCCGACCCATGTTAGACAAGTCGGTCATCATGTTTATAGATGATATCTTGATCTATTCAAAGTCAAAAGCCGAGCATGCTACTCATTTGCGCGACATGCTGGAGACTCTTCGACGAGAAAGAATGTATGCCAAGTTCTCAAAATGTGACTTTTGGTTGCGGAAAGTACAATTTCTGGGGCATGTCATTTCAGAAAGTGGAGTATCTGTTGTTCTGACCAAAGTTGAGGCAATCCGAAATTGGGAGAAACCAAAGAATGCATCTCAAGTAAGGAGTTTTCTCGAATTGGCCAGGTATTATCGGCGTTTCATACGCGATTTCTCTAAAATCACGGTGCCTCTTACTTCTCTCACCAAGAAGAAATCTGCTTTTGTGTGGACCAAGGAGCAAGAAAAATCTTTTCAAACATTGAAGACTTGTTTGGTGAATGCCTCGATTCTTGCCTTACCTGAAGGCAATGAAGACTTGCTGGTTTATAGTGATGCGTCTGGTTCAGGCCTTGGGTGTGTGCTTATGCAGCAAGGGAAAGTTATCGCATATGTTTCGCGACAACTGAAAGATTATGAGAAGAAGTACCCTGTTCATGACTTGGAGCTGGCAGCAGTTGTTTTTGCTTTGAAATTGTGGCGTCATTATCTGTATGGCACTCGTTGTCAAATCTATACCGACCACAAAAGTTTAAAGTATATCTTTGATCAACCGAATCTTAATATGAGACAACAGCGAGCAATGGAGTTGATTAAGGATTTTGACTGTGAAATTCTTTACTACCCCGGAAAAGCCAATATGGTGGCTGATGCCCTTAGTAGAAAGATGTACAGAGATCGAAAAGAAGCTCTTCACTATGTGCTTAATTATGTGTTGGTCAGACCATCGATCGTTGATGACATACGGAGATGGCAAGGTGAAGCACTCCAAGCTAAAAATCTCAAAGCTGAGCGTCTTGTAGGACAAGTTTCTTTATTAGCTGATAACTCTCTTGGATTGAAGATTTATAAGGAACGAATTTGGATTCCGAAGTTAGGCGGACTTCGTGAGATTTTATTGCAAGAAGTGCATAATTCCAGATATTCATATCATCCCGGCAGCACCAAAATGTACTGAGACATGAAAGCAGAGTATTGGTGGCCAGGATTGAAGCGTGATGTGGGAAGTTATGTGGAGAAATGTCTGGTGTGTCTGCAAGTCAAAGCTGAGCACCAGAAGCCCTATGGTAGTATGCAGCCACTTCCGATCCCGGAATGGAAGTGGTATCATATTACTATGGATTTTGTTACTAAGTTGCCGAAAACCTTGAGCCAGCATGACAGTATCCGGGTAATTGTTGATCGCCTCACAAAGATAGCTCACTTCATTCCCATCCGAGAGACTTATTCTCTAGAGCGGTTAGCTCAAATCTACATCAACGAGATTGTTTCACGACACGACATTCCTAAGTCGATTGTATCGAATCATGATTCTCGCTTTACTTCTCGTTTCTGGGATAGTTTTCAGCAAGCCTTGGGTATTCGAATTAAAATGAGTACGACGTACCACCCGCTAACCGATGGTCAAAGTGAGTGCACTATTCAGACTCTTGAAGATCTTTTGCGGGCATGTATTATCGATTTTGGAGGTTGTTGGGATACTCACCTACCCTTGGTTGAGTTTACTTACAATAATAGTTACCAATCGTCAAATGGGATGCCTCCTTTTGAAGCATTATATGGTCGGAAGTGTTTGTAGAGTGACATAGTGAAACATTAGTTCTTAGGGGAACTCATCACAAGGATGAGTAGTCCACCCTCATCAACATTTGTTGATGGACCACAAAGGTTAATATTAATGTTTCCTAGTAGGACTGTATCAGTTTTGATACTTTCCTCAGTGGCATTGTTATTTCCAACACTGCTTGGTTGAGCAGTGTTAGATTTAACAGTGTCACTAGGCCTTATGTCCACATTTTCAGAACAATCTTTGGCCATATGAGTTTTCCTTCCACGCCTGTAGCACTTCCTCTTTTAGGTCTTTCGGAAGAAGAACTTTCAGAAACACATTCTTGGTATTCTCTACTGGTCTTTACAACAGGTTTTACAAAATGTTGATTTATTTTTGAATGACCAACAGGTTTTGTGAAAAGTCCATCTCTAGACTGTTTAGGAACAACTTTGCCTTTGTCTTTAGAATCATCAGCCTTTGAAACTTCCTTTTCCTTTTTGGGAGGACATCAATCAAAAATTGGTAGTTTTACAATCTTTTGTCCTTCCTGATTTTTGGAAAACTTATTTCCAAACTTCACAGGTTTGACAGGGGTTTTGCCTTTGCTTTTACTGAGATTTGATGCTTTTGGCACACTTATAGTTTCAAAACCATTTTGTTAGGTTTTAATAAAAGACTTACTTTCATTTATAACCAATTTACCACTATGGTTTGAAAACTTATTTGGAACCACAACTGCATTATTTCCAACATGAGATTGACCATTGTTGGTAGTATGTTGTTTCCTTTTTAAAAACTTGTTTTCAAAGATATCAACATTGAAAGGTAGTGTAAGTTTCTTGCCACTGGTCTTTGTAACACCCAAGTTACCACAAACAGTACACGTCATAATTTTTTAAAATGCATTTCATTAAGTAATAAATATTACTATTATCTGATACCACAGGTCCAAATGCCTGATTCAAATTGCTTTAAGATACTTAATTACAAAATATATAAAGATATGATGGTGGTCTAATCTAGCTTCTAAAATCTTCAATCAGAGTGCGGAAGATTGAACAAGCTACCCGAGACCGCGAATCTTTAACAAATATAGGCATCAGCAATAGGTCAAAAAGTCTGTAATCATCAAGTATCCAGGTTCACTTAGCCTGGGACGAACTACCTGCTATGGTCTTGCCCTTACCAGTTTTTCTAGTAAAGAGAGTTGTCATGACAAAGTAAGCTAACATTGCTTAGTGAGTTAACAGAGTTTCATTAGCTACCACACATATAAATATCATACTATCAGCTCATGTCGGCAGTCAACACGTCAGAGGCGGCAAAAGATTTGGGGAATCAGCCAAATCTATATTCCCTTGTGTAAGCTCGAAGCCCTACGAGAGACTTATGGAAACGATCAAATAGGAAAGGAATCTGCAGAATTCCTTCTTGTGAATGGAGATCTCACATTCGGTCAGAATAGTAAATGCAGTATGTAGATGCAAATGTATCAACAAACAAGTAAGCAGCAAGCATGCTAAGTATTTAAATAGAATGTAAAAGTGAACATGCAGTCCAAGGCATATCAGATATCTAATTTCAACAATGTCAAAAGCAATGTTCCTATCATACAATAAAGTATTTAAGAAACGGGCAGCAATAGCAGATGTTTCCATACAATTCAATAACAATCACCAATAAGTATTGAAAACATATGCAAGTACTAATGTAATCTGTCACTCACAGTAGTCCTGAGCAATGTAACTTAGTCAATTAGTGCTTAACGAATTAAGCCGTCCAATTTACTCGGTCAAACCGGCTGGTTCCTGCAGTTCAGTTTCAAGTCTGGCATATTAATGTCAAGTTTATAACATGATCTATATAACCCTAATTATATAATTAGGTTATTATCATGTCTTGTTGTCGAGTCTGTGGTAGTTCCTAATATCCCAGAGTGAGCCTATTCTAATCATTGGTCAATTAAGTCAATACTAACTCCTTTAGGTCTATACCAGGGTATAACCTTCAGTTCTTATGAGGTTACTATAGTTTCATATGATTTACAGAGATATGTCCTTAATACAAAGCCGACCATAACACTAGCAAGGCGAATCATGCCATACAATTTCTAAGGGTTCATAACGTAAAACAAATGTTTTCATGTTTTAAGTTTATTCCCAACTTCGAGGTTTCATATAGTACCTGTTTAATTAATTGAGCATAAAATGGTCATGAATGTATAAAACTTGTGAGATTTATAATAACCATAATATAAGATGCTTTCAATTCACAGTTATGTACAAACATAAGGCTGATCAAGAACTTAATCTGATTTACGAATTTAACTTTGGCTCGAAACTAAACATGTTTCAAACTTAAGCTTCGATTTTAGGGTATTTCGAATTTAGAGTTCGATTTTAGGGGGGTAGATTCGAATTTAGGGTTCGAATTTAGGGAGTAGATTCGAATTTACGGTTCGAATTTAGGGAGTTTCGAATTTATTCCATTTGGATACCAAAAGTCATTAATTTAATCAATTTCGAACTTTATCTGATGATGAATTCGAACTTGTTCGAGGTTCTCTCGAATTTGTTCTTCTTGTTCATCATTTAAGCATGCATTTCTAAGTCAAAATTTCCTAAAACGTCAAGCAACATTTATACGTTCATTTCTAACACATTTTCGAGTTTATTACATATCCAAACATCAATATTTCGGGTCTTTAGGTTCAATATACAGCAACAATTAAAAGTCGAACATAAAGAAGAGAGAAAACGTCACTAACCTTTGTCCAAGCTATAGCATATGAGATTGGATGATTATAGACCTTTTCCAAACAAAATCAACTCCTAAACGAGAGCAAATCAGCTTCGAATGAAGAGGAAATGAGAAATCCGATTTTCATCTCAAAACCGGAACAAAAGAGAAAAGAAGTGGTCAAACTTACCTCAAATCAGAATGGAATCGAACATGCAATGGTAGATTATGGTAGAGCTCGACGATATCTTTCCGATGACATATAAATCACGTGATTTCGTTGACCCGTTTAGGAGAAAAGTTAGAGAGAAGTCGAATTTGTAGAGAGAGAGGGTCTCAAAGAGAGAATTCTGAATTTTCTAAACTACTTCAAGGAGGTTACATACTCTATTTATAAGAAGTAGAGAAAAATCTGATTTTCTACTAAATTTTGGGAATTGACCATTTTTACTTTTAATGAATCTGATTTGCATTTTCAGATGCAAATAATAGTAAGAAGGTTCTAGTTTTGCTAGAATTATCTTTTTTTTTTTTTTACTAATTTTATTTATTTTAGTCCATTTTATCATTTTCAAGTCTTTAATTTGTCAATTAGCTAAATTTAATTATTTAAATTTATTTCAGCTAATTTGGCCAAGTTTTCATAATTAATTATAACTTAATATAATTAACCATCTATAATGCTTGTTTTCAGCTAATTACTAATAATTTAGACAAAATCATTTAAATACCCCAGGTTTGATGCTGTAATTTATATTTAATAAATTACGGGCTGTTACAAACTTCCCCCGTTAAATTGATTCCGTCCTCGGAATCGACTAAGACAGGAATAACTTTGAATATTTTTTCCTAATCTCGTCTTCTCGCTCCCATGTTTGCACAGATCCTTTATGGTATTTCCATTGGACTAACACCATTGGAATTTCCTTGTTGCGCAACTTCGAAATCTTTTGGTCGATTATACCTTCGGGCTCTTCCTCGTATCGCAACTGTTCATCATTTGCACGTCTTTCCAAGAAATCACAGCTTCAGTGTCAATCAAGCACTTTCGAAGATTACTAACATGAAATACGTCATGTATCCCAGACATTTCGGCAGGAAATCTTAATGTGTAGGCTTGCAATCCTACACGCTCGAGAATTTCGAAAGGACCAACAAATCGAGGGCTCAACTTCCCCCGTTTGCCGAACCTTACTACCCCTTTTCTTGGCGAGACTTTCAACAACACTTTATCACCAACCACGAACACAATTGGTTTACGCCTTCGATCACGATACTTCTTTTGTTTGTCTTGAGAGGTCTGTATCCGCTGTCGAATCAACTGTAGCTGGTCGCGGGCTTCTTGCAAAATGGCTGGTCCTGAGATCGGACGTTCACCTGTTTCCATCCAACAGGTTGGAGTTCGGCATCGTCGTCCGTACAAAAGCTAATATGGAGGCATGCCAATAGTCGAGTGGTAACTATTGTTGTAAGCAAATTCTACAAACGGAAGGTGAGTATCCCAATTTCCACCGAGATCAATTACACAGGTGCGTAGCATATCTTCAAAAGTCAAAATCGTTCTCTTACATTGCCCATCAGTTTCTGGATGATAAGCGGTGCTCATCTTGAGTTCAGTACCTAGTTCATTCTGAAAGGCCCTCCAGAAGCTAGAAGTAAATCTGCTGTCATGGTCAGATACAATAGACAATGGAACACCATGTCTAGTCACGATTTCTTTCATGTATAATTCAGCTAGCTTTTCGAGGCGTTCATCTTCACGTATGGGAAGGAAATGTGCTGACTTAGTGAGACGATCCACTATTACCGGTATAGAGTCATGATTCCGTTTAGTCCTGGGCAGTTTCGTCACAAAGTCCATGGTTATATGGTCCCACTTCCATTCCGGGATTGGCAATGGTTGTAGTTCCCCATACGGCTTTTGATGTTCAGATTTGACTTGTAAGCAAGTCAGGCAATTTTCTACATATCGACCTACGTCCTTCTTCATTCCAGGCCACCAATATTCCGTCCTCAAATCTTGATACATTTTAGTAGAACCAGGATGTATCGCAAATTTCAACATATGAGCCTCCGACAGAATCTGATCACGAACACCTCCTGATCTGGGAACCCATATTCTATCCATGAACCGTCTAAGACCACGATTGTCAAGAGTCAGCTTGGTCACATAATTAACCATGCGTTCGGATTTCAGGTTCTCATCCCGAATGGCCTCGGTTTGAGCGGAAATTATCAACTTAGACAGAGCAGACTCCAAAACGACAGAAGTCAAGGCATAACATCGGATATAATGGTTTTGTCCGGATTTGCGGCTTAAGGCATCTGCTACTATGTTTGCTTTACCTGGATTATAGAGGATCTCACAGTCATAGTCTTTAATCAATACCATGTATCGCCTTTATCACATATTCAGTTCTTTTTGGTCAAATGTATACTTCAGACTTTTGTGATCTGTGTATAATTTGCATCTAGTCCCATACAGATAATGCCGCCAAATCTTCAATGCAAAGGTTACGGCTGCAAGCTCCAAATCATGCGACAGATAATTCTTTTCATGCGCCTTTAGTTGCCTTGATGCGTAGGCAATTACTTCATCCCGTTGCATTAACACACAACCTAATCCCATCTTTGAAGCATCACTATAGACTACAAATCGTCATTACAAACAAGTAAGCAGCAAGCATGCTAAGTATTTACATAGAATGTAAAAGTGAACATGCAGTCCAAGGCATATCAGATATCTAATTTCAACAATGTCAATAGCAATGTTCCTATCATACAATAAAGTATTTAAGAAACGGACAGCAATAGCAGATGTTTCCATACAATTCAATAACAATCACCAATAAGTATTGAAAACATATGCAAGTACTAATGTAATCTGTCACTCACAGTAGTCCTGAGCAATGTAACTTAGTCAATTAGTGCTTAACGAATTAAGCCGTCCAATTTACTCTGTCAAACCGGCTGGTTCCTGTAGTTCAGTTTCAAGTCTGGCATATTAATGTCAAGTTTATAACATGATCTATATAACCCTAATTATATAATTAGGTCATTATCATGTCTTGTTGTCGAGTGTGTGGTAGTTCCTAATGTCCCAGAGTGAGCCTATTCTTATCATTGGTCAATTAAGTCAATAGGAACTCTTTTAGGTCTATACCAGGGTATAACCTTCAGTTCTTATCAGGTTACTATAGTTTCATACGATTTACAGAGATATGGCCTTAATACAAAGCCAACCATAATACTAGCAAGGCGAATTATGCCATACAATTTCTAAGGGTTCATAACATAAAACAAATGTTTTCATGTTTTAAGTTTATTCCCAACTTCGAGGTTTCATAAAGTACCTGTTTAATTAATTGAGCATAAAATGGTCATGAATCTATAAAACTTGTGAGATTTATAATAACCATAATATAAGATGCTTTCAATTCACAGTTATGTACAAACATAAGGCTGATCAAGAACTTAATCTGATTTACGAATTTAACTTTGGCTCGAAACTAAACATGTTTCGAACTTAAGCTTCGATTTTAGGGTATTTCGAATTTAGAATTCGATTTTAGGGGGGTAGATTCGAATTTAGGGTTCGAATTCAGGGAGTAGATTCGAATTTAGGGTTCGAATTTAGGGAGTAGATTCGAATATAGGGTCTGAATTTAGGGAGTTTCGAATTTAGTCCATTTGGATACCAAAAGTCATTAATTTAATTAATTTTGAACTTTATCTGATGATGAATTCGAACTTGTTCGAGGTTCTCTCGAATTTGTTCTTCTTGTTCATCATTTAAGCATGCATTTCTAAGTCAAAATTTCCTAAAACGTCAAGGAACATTTATAGGTTCATTTCTAACACATTTTCGAGTTTAATACATATCCAAACATCAATATTTCGGGTCTTTAGGTTCAAAATACAGCAGCAACTAAAAGTCGAACATAAAGAAGGGAGAAAACGTCACTAACCTTTGTCCAAGCTATAGCATACGAGATTGGATGATTATAGACGTTTTCCAAACAAAATGAAGTCCTAAACGAGAGCAAATCAGCTTCGAATGAAGAGGAAATGAGGGAATCCGATTTTTCATCCCAAAACCGGAACAAAAGAGAAAAGAAGTGGTCGAACTTACCTCAAATCATAATGGAATCGAACATGCAATGGTAGATTATGGTAGAGCTCGACGATATCTTTCCGATGACGTATAAATCACGTGATTTCGTTGAGCCGTTTAGGAGAAAAGTTAGAGAGAAGTCGAATTTGTAGAGAGAGAGAGGGTCTCAAAGAGAGAATTCTGAATTTTCTAAACTAATTTAAGGAGGTTACATACTCTATTTATAAGAAGTAGAGAAAAATCTGATTTTCTAATAAATTTTAGGAATTGACCATTTTTACTTTTAATGAATCTGTTTTGCATTTTCAGATGCAAATAATAGTAAGAAGGTTCTAGTTTTGCTAGGATTATCTTTTTGTTTTTGACTAATTTTATTTATTTTAGTCCATTTTATCATTTTCAAGTCTTTAATTTTTCAATTAGCTAAATCTAATTATTTAAATTTATTTCAGCTAATTTGGGCAAGTTTTCATAATTAATTATAACTTAATATAATTAACCATCTATAATGCATGTTTTCAGCTAATTACTAATAATTTAGACAAAATCATTTAAATACCCCAGGGTTGATGTTATAATTTATATTTAATAAATTACGGGCTGTTACAGTCTTGGATCCAGAAGTCGTCTTGTTGACAGGTTTAGCAGCATTCACTGTAGATTTCACACTTTTTCCACCAAGTTGTTCATGTGGAATAAGTAAGCACTCAACATTGTAGTTTGGTGAGGAACTCATCCATTCATCAAACTCCACAACTTTCACACATGAACTGTCAGTATTTTGAGGCATGACAAACCTGTTTGTTGAGATCAATTTTCCATTTACAATTTGTATAAAAGTATTTGGAAGTTCACCAAGTGTGGAAAGATATGTTTTCAGGTCTTTTGATCACAATAATTGAAGCTGTTGTGTCAAGATCTTCTCCAACATATGCTTGAATTTGAGCAGGCATTTGCTCATTAATACATTGATTTACCTACTTAGCAGAATAGCACCAAGAGTCAACAATATTTTGGAGTTTTGGAATGTTTTAAGTTTGTTTCTATTTTATCTTCTAACAAAATAGTGTTGATGTGTTTTACCTCATCAAGTTCAGTTTTCAACTTATGAAAACTATCAAGTTCACTAGATTTAAGTTCAAGATTTCAATTTTGAAATCTCAGACTTTAGAGCATTGTGCTTTTTAACAGCAGCTTTGAGATCTACAAATAGATAATCAAACATTTGGCCTTTTTCCTCAGCACTATAACCTATAAAATTATGTACCTTATACATCATTCTAGGATTCTAGTTGTCCAAAGAGCTAAGAGTCTCAGCTTCAGCTAGGTCTTGTTTAAAATTTGCTTGATGAAGGAACATCATCATTGGCCATAACTCCATAAGACAGATGTTATCTTCCTAATCAGATGATGAGTTAGAGTCTTCCCATTCACATGCTTCGGCCATCAGTCCTTTTTGTCTGTTGGAAGTCACAGAGTCCTCCAACTTCTTCAATTTGGCCATGGCTATAAGATACTTAACTCTATAGCCATCATCTTCGTTAGTGTTTTATGGTTTGGATGAGGATTCAACATCTTTAGACATGCAGTCTGCAACTATATGATCAGTTTTGCCACATTTGAAGCACTCAGCATAAGATTTATCAAATGCTTTCTTTCTGATGGCACTTGATTTTTTTCGTAGCATCCTTGTTCCAAAGTTTTTCTTGTTGAACTTTTTGACAAGCATTGCAATCATCTGCTCATCATCAAGTTCACCAAAATCTTCATTATGCTCTTCATCCTCAGAAGTGGACTCCAGGTTCTCATCAGCATGAGAATCAGCCTGTGTGGACACATCACATACCTGATTCATAGATTGCCTTACATCAACCACGAAGGCTGAACCTCTCTTAGATATTTCCAAGGCATTTCGCTTTTGAAGCCTTGATTGCTCATCATTAAGCAAGGATCCATAAAGGTTTACTAGATCCATGCCTTTGATGGTGCCTGGGTTTCTAAGTATAGCTGAAAAATAGTTCCATTCTTCAGGCAGAATATCTAATAACTTATTCACCAATGTTAGCCTGTCCTTAGTGATCCCAACAACTTTGAGATCATTTGTTAGAGCAGTGAACCTGGTGTAGGTTTCAGTAAGACTCTCCTTTGGCTTGGCAAAGAACAACTCATATTATCTAACAAGGTTATTGATTTTGTTATCCAATGTGATAATGGGACCATCATAGACACTACACAAAGTATCCCACATTTCTTTGGCTGTATTTAGTTTCTCAACCTGCTTGAACACATTATCAGGAAGAGATATCACAAGATTGTTCCTAGCTTTTACATCAAGAGCAACTAGTCTTTTGTCTTCATCAGACCATTGAGCTTTAGCTTTTTCAATAGTCCTGACTTCAGGAACAACACCTTCTGAAGTGGAGGTGATGGTAGTGACAAATGTAGGCACATAGGGACCTTCCGTCACTAATTCTGGAAGTTGTACATCCAGATTTTCTAGGTAGAGCATCATCCTGCATTTCCAGCCAGAGAAGTTTTGATGGTTGAACTTTGGGGGTTTAGCCATTAAACCATTGTCATAGTAGGATGAGGAGTTAGAAGCAGAGTTGTCCATAACAGGAAAATGGGAAGGAATGTGAGAGATATAGAGTTAACACACCCTCTAACACTGCTCCGATACCAATTATAGGTCCCAAAAGGATTCCCAAGTATCTTTAGATTAACAGTATAGGGGGTGACTACAGTTTATGCTTTATCACATAGATTTTTCTCAATGTTTGTAGGTATATGTATTAACAATTGTTAAAATTACAAACAACTTTGGATAGCGGAAAGATCCAGACAGAGATGACAAATATAAACAACAGATTTTAACTAGTCTACACACTCAAACTAGTTACAATAATATGACTCACCAAGGTTCACTCACTTTTTACAGAACTCAGTGTTTACAAGACTCAAACTGATCAGCATTGGGAAATTAATCAGCTTAGACACACCTAGCTTTTTCACTCAAGTTGAACTGAACATGCATGCATGAAAAACACACTTTCTTTTTGCTCTCACTTTCTGTGTTTGTGTATGTCTCTCTACTTCTCTCTCATTGGAAGCTTCTCTTTTATATGCATTCATAGGATCCTAGTGAAGCTTCTTCATTGGTTGTAGAGAAAGCATGAATGTCTTGTAATGGGACAAATCTGACAAAAGTTGTTTTGTCTTCTTACAGCAGAATCTTTGTCTTTTTCTTTTTGTCTCTGTCAACCTTAGCTTTACTAGTGACCTTTTTATTCTTCCTTGTAAAACCATTTTGGTATAAGAAATGGTTTGTCAGCCATTTCATATCATTTTTATCTTCATGCTTCAGAGTAGCTTACGCTTTTGGCAGATATACAATAATTCCAATTTTCCAAATTGCCTTGAATCTTAGGCTGATTCAATCATTCAAAACTTTGCATGAAGATATGGAAACATATTCCATGAAGTGTAAAACCTGTTCACAAAGAACAGGTCCTGTTCACAGAGAACAGAATACTTAATCGTGTTAAACTGTTCAACACAATTGGACAGCTTAGACATAATCTGTCAAACCTGTCCAACAGATATGGACAGCTTTGACAAACTGCCAAGTTACAACTAATGCAACAGTGTAACACAGGATTGGACTGATTTTGCAAATCACTTGTCATGTTTGATTGAGGCATTAAAAAACATTAAAATCTCCTCTTAAGTGTATCAAACAGGTTTAATTAGGAATACCCCCTATGATATTGAGCAGGTTTGATTGAGACCTTTTTGTGCCTAACATTAACCACTCGAATGGTGGATTTGATTAATCATGGACACCATGATGATTTTGAGAACTCGTCAATGGTAACTATTCGTCACCAAAGATAATCTGGTTGAGCGTCTAAGTCAGAATCGATGGGATGAAAATTGTTGTTGAAAGGTTGGATTGACGATTAAAATCCTAGCATTTTATGGAGTTAGTCTGAATCTAAAAAGGTTAATCGAAGGGATGGCTACTGTAGAAGACGTTTTTTAATTCGATTTACGACACAATTAGAGAAATAGGTAGATTAAGTGGTCATTCAATTAACTAATGGTGGATTTGACTAATCATGGACACGATGATGACTTTATAAAACTTGTTCAATGGTGACAGTTTGTCTCCGAGAAACTGGTTGAGCGTCTAAGACAGAATCGGGGGGATGAAAATTATTGTGAAACGTTGGATTGACGATTGAAATCCCAGATTTTGTTAGAGTTAAAGGTTGGTTGTATACTTCTTAATGGAACCCTTAAGAGGCTCATTCAAGGTTAAACGACCCCTTAACGGTTCCATTAAGAGGCAAACAAACATCACCTTAGTCTTAATCCAAAAAGTGTTAATCGAATGGATTGCTACTGTAAAAAAGGTTTTTCGATTCAAAGAGGTGTGTGATAACAAACGTGTATCATTGATGGCTACCAGTCTACATATTAGGGAATCATCATGGTCCCAATGAGAATTGGAGTCATGATTAATGACACGAAATGAGGAACTAATAGATCAAATGGTCGTTCAATTAATCAATCGGATGTTGGGTTTGATTAGTCATGGTCTTGATGATGACTTTGAAAACTCGTTCAATGGTGATAGTTCATCACTGAAAAGAATCTGGTAGAGCGGCTCAGACGAAATCGTGGGACCGACAATAAGCATTGGAATACCGGATTGACGATTGAAATCCTAAAATTTGATTGCGTTAGTTTGAATCCAGAAAGGTTAACCGAATAGTTAACATCTGTAGAAGACGTTCTTCAATTCGAAGAGGTGTGTGATAACAATTGTGTATCATTAATGAACACCAGTACACTTGGTAGAGCATCAACATGGTACCAATATATTAATGGGAATTGGAAACATGATTTACATACGAATGTAGGAACAAGCAGATTGATGCTCGCTACATTAACTAATCAAATGGTCAATGTGATTAATTGTGGACATGATGATGACTTTGAACCTTCGTACATGAATCTAGAACATTTTGTCATTATTTGGTAGATAATTCTAGAACTCTTAGGCTAAAAAACGGATTAGACACTTCTAGGCCTTTATCGAACCCAAATAAACTTTTAATGGACTTCAAAATACATGCATTCTACCACTTGGACTTAGTACTAGCCCATAGTGTTATAAAAGACTCAAGAAAAGGCTACTTTTGGGCTTTTATGTTTCCATATTTCATCTCTTAGGATCCAAGGCTTCATGTCTAGTAACACGCTTGATCACTTGCGCTTGAGCCATCGTCTTTGCATTCAGTCTCTCGAATATCAGCAACTAAGCTCATAAAAACTTTTTTGATCTTCTTCACTCGTCCTCTTGTCATTGGGCCTTCATGTATTTCCATGACATCTTTTCTCAAGTGCAGCCATACCCAATCTCCAGCTTCAAACACTATCTTTTTCCTGCCCTTGTTTGCTTGCTTTGTGTATTGTTCAGTCCTTTTCTCAATATTGAGTCTTACCTTTTTGTGAAATTGCTTCACGAATTCTACCTTCTACTTTCCATCTAAACTAGATTGTTTTTCAATGGGAAAAGGAATAAGGTCAAGAGGACTCAATGGATTGAATCAGCAAACAACTTCAAAATGATAAAAGTTAATGGCAGAATGAACACTACTGTTGTAAGCAAACTCTGCAAAAGGAAAACAATTCTCCCATGTTCTTAAGCTTTTCGGAATAGTCACTCGAAATAATTAGGAAAAGGTTCGATTAACCACTTTCGTTTGCCCATCGGTTTGGTAATGACTTGTGGTAGAAAACAAATACTTCGTACCCAATTTAATCCAAAGAACATGCCAGAAATCACTCAGAAACTTAACATCCCTATCACTTACAAGTGTTCGCGGTACACCATGCAAACAAACAATCTCTTTGAAAAACAAGTCTGAAACATGTGAAGCATCAGTCTTCTTACACACAATGAACTTTGCCATCTTGGAAAATCGATCAACCACCACAAACACAGAATCGTGACCATCCTTTGTTCTAGGTAACCTGATCACAAAGTCCACGGAAATGTCAACCCATGGTTGCTGAGGAATTGGTAGTGGCATATACAACCCATGAGGCTTGGATTTTGATTTGGCATGTTTACATGTCACACATCTTTCAAAAATCATCATAACATCTTCTCTCATCTTAGGCCAATAGAAATGTTCCTTCAAACTATCCAACGTCTTTTGGACACCAAAATGGCCCAACAACCCCTCCACCATGAGCCTCACGTACAAATAACTCCCGGATAGAACACTTTGGAATGCATAACTTGTTTTCTTTAAACAAATAACCATCATGCGTATAAAAATTATCAAATGAAGCATGTTCACAAGCATCATATAGGGAAGAAATATCAGAATCATCTTTGTACATTCCTTTAAGTGATCCAAACCCAAGTAGCTTTGAACTTAATGTGGTGATAAGACTATGACGTCTAGACAATACATAAGCCACATTGTTTTCTTTACCCTTTTTGTTTTTGATCACATAAGTAAATGACTCAATGAATTCGACCCACTTTGGGACTTGCCACAATAACATCACCTTAAACACCACACATAATAAATCACTAATCTGAAAGTACTTAGTACATTACAAGAAATTGGAAATACATAATTAAAATAAAAGTCAAACACCCTATGGTGCTACAAGGTTCCAATCAAGTTTCTACATACTCAATATTCATTACAACCATCCCAAATATTACAAAGATGTCCCCATATGTCAGTTATCGATTGAGTAGTAGAGATCCTTAAATACTTCACGATATGACCTAGCTAGAAGGTACAGCAGCGGATTTACCCTTTTTCCTGAAAAATGTAAACAACTAAAGCATAAACAAAGCTTAGGGAGTACAGAGATTAAACATTCTACAAGTCTTTATGAAGCACACAATGAGTAACACCAGCGACAAACGCCATGCACTATGGTAACACATACGAGCACGCAGCTCCATCGTGCCATTGCACGGAACAACACATTCAATTGAGGCAGAATTTACCAACGGGGATGCTACACCTGCCCTTCGGGACCATAGAGGGATCAGCTCCAGGTCAAATAGCCTAAGTTGCATCGATTTACCAATTATAGCTTGAAAGCCCATCACATTGATGCACAACAAAGAAAATGTACCATGTAATAACATGTTAGCAAGCAACAATGTGCATCAAAATAAATGCAAGTTAGTAGAGTGCCAAACGAATATGATTCAATATGCCTCAATGAACAACAGCTAGCACAAAACGAATGTAGACATATACAATCTTAAGTGCTCACAGTGGGTGCGTTTTAATAACTTCAAATATATTATTTCTCCTTGGCCTTTCAACCGGAAATCACAATTTACCTCACTGTGTGTTTAACAACTCCACGAGGGACCTGTTACATTATTTGCAAAAAATACCATCAATGTCTGATTGTCATTAATTTCAATAAAGTTTTACAAGTTAAAGTGTTTAACTTCAGATTCGCCATCTGAAGATCATAATTAAAACCAAATGTTCGGATCTTTTCTAGGTCCGAAGAACCCATCATTAAATGTTCCATTATAATGCCAAATTTATCTCAAAAATCTGATTTTTAGTCCAAAAGTTTGGGTCCTTTTGACCAGATCCGATGTTCGCATGAACTGAGGCCGACTCGCCGAGTCACCTTGCTCGACTTAACGAGTCGAGGTCCGAAGTTCGGATCCTCAGCCGAATTTCAATCATACCCGAGATATATAACCCGAAGTTCGGGTCCCCCACCCAAAGTTCGGTCACATCCGAAGTTTAACCCTACCCAAAATTCAGGAATCAACACTTAGAAAATTCTTACCATCTTTATGTTCTTGGCAACTCGCCGAGTCATCCCACCCGACTCGACGAGTCGATCTGCAGTTCAGCAGGTCGCAGCTACTGGTTTTACCCAAAATTATTGCGAAACTCATTTTTAGTGACATGCAATCCATACAAATGATATATTAACATATATTGAGCATTTCATCTTATGCATTCTATCAAGGACACACCTACAAACACACACAAACACACACACTTAACAATCCAACTTCTCCCTATAAAATCAAAGCATTAAAGCAAGAAAGCTTCAAAGAAACTGTAAATTTGTGATTAACAATTGAAGACAGAGAATTAGGCAAGAATTTAAGGTAATTTAAGTTTAAATACATCTAAATTTGTGTGTGTAAGTTTTACGGCCTGGACAAGTTCCAGTGACCATTTTCGCATGCAATTTTCTTAAAAACCCCAAAATTAAAGTTCAGAATGTGTTGCAAACACAAAATAAAGCACGAGACCCTGGAAACACAATTTAATAATCCCATATCACTAACACGGCTCGATAAACTCATTACAATTCTTTAGTATCCTACACAAACCCTAATACCCAAACATGTGACCTGAGTACCCAAAAACCCTAACCCTAGCCATGTACTCTGATCGTGGCTACACCCAAATAGGTTACGGTCATGTTGACCATCACGGTTGCGCTCACTCGACCTTGGTTGAGGTCTCATCAAGGCCGAGCTCTTCTCGATGCGGTCCAAGCTCGACCCTAACGGCCTACGATCCCATCGCCACGCGAGCTCATACCATTACTGCCCAAGCTCGAGTCGTCACCGCCTCAAGAACATCACGACTTGTGATCATGGATGAACAACAGCAGGTTGCTCTGATCTGTCCAACTTGGGAAACCACCCCAAAAATTGAAATCTAACACATTTATACTCAATCATATGACTCTGAATTTGCTCAGCAGCATATATAAACTCAATTCAATCATTTAAATTACAATTGACAACTCAAAATCCATGAATTGGATCCAAGACTTACTTGAAACTTGGCTAGAACAAGTTGATGATGATGATGATGATGATGAACACAACTCAATTTCTCAATTTATGGTTGTTGTTGTTGTAGAACTTCGAACACACACACACACTTTCATTTTCTGGATTTGGAATGAATTTAATTAATGGAAGCAACTAAGCAAGTAGGCAAGAAGCTCAAATATTAATATGTTTTGGTTTAAACTCGGCTTGATACCCAATATTCGATACCATTACCACAATTCATAAGTTTATATCACCAAGCTCATAATCAGTCAATAAATAACAAGATTGTAATCTTTTATAAAACTTAGTCCCATAACCTGATATCATATTTAAAATTTAGTTAGTCCAACTTGATATCATATTTAAAATTAACCGAATCAAAGAATTTCACGTATCTAATTCAAAATCGGGATGTTACAAAGGATGACTACAATAGAAGAGGTTTTCAATTCAAAAAGGCGTGTGATGATGAATGTGTATCATTCATGGCCACCAGTCTAAATGGTAGAGTTTCAACATGGTGTCATGCATATGAATGGGAATTGGAGTCACAAATTGACGACACGAATAGAGGAACAAATCGATCAAGTGGCCGTTCAATTAACCAATCAGATGTTGGATTTGATTAATTATGGAAACAATGATGACTTTAAGAACTCGTTCAATGGACACTTACGTCAATGAAGAGAGTATGGTAAAGCGGCTAAAAACGAAATTGTGGGGATGACAATTGGCATTGGAAGGCTGGATTGACGACTGAAATCCTAGAATTTGATGGAGTTAGTCTGAATCTAGAAAGGTTAATCGAATGGATGGCTACTTTAGAAGGGATTTTTGAATTCCAAGAGGTGTATGTCAAGAAACGTGTATCAATAATGGCCACGAGTCTACATGTTAGGGCATCAACATGGTGCCACAATTTACTACATGAATGGGAGCGCAGATAAATAAAGTAGTCGTTCAATTAACCAATCGAATGGTGGATTTAATTTATTATTGACACGATGATGACTTTAGAACTCATTCAATGGTGTTCGTCACCAAAGAGAGTCTGGTATCTAAGACGGAATGATGGGGATGACAATAGACAATGGAAAGCCAGATTGATGATTAAAATCCTATAATTTGATGGACTTAGTCTGAATACAGAAAGGTTTATCTTCTTTATCATTTTTTTATTGTTCCATCTTCTTGTTGGTTAGTACTTTGTTTCTACTCACCTTGCTTCTCTTTTTCTTGTTTATCACATCTTCTTTAAAAGTTCTAAACTCATGGTATCCAATTAAGTTCTAAAGGTTTTTCTTGAACACTTTCAGCTTGTGCTCTAATTTGATTTGTTCTTTTACCAATTGAGCTCCACAAGGAATAAGAGAGGTAAAATGCATTGAGTTGTGAGAACACTTGAGGGTAAAATCCAGTTAGTTTTTTGTGTTATACACGAGCGTTGAGTGAACATCTCTTGAGTGAAACACGTAAGAGAGTGAGGAGAGGAAATATTTTTTTTTCCTATTACTCTTGTTTTTACAGATTAAAAGATTGAAGATGATCAACCCCTCCCTAACCTTCAAGTCCAAGCTCTCATGGCCGAAATGCAACGTTTAATGACGAATGAGTTTAATCAAATCCATGAAAGAATGGACAGATTGAAGGCACGAGGACCTCATGCTCCACCACCATCACAAGTTTCTGATAAAAAATCATGAAGATGACGCTCGAAGTGATGAATGGGATAGAGGACCTGAAAGAAGGAGGCCTAGAAGAAACCATGGTGCTAATAGAGGACTCAACAACATTAAGATGAGAATTCCACAATTTCAAGGAAAGAGTGATCCTGAAGCGTATTTGTACAGGGAAAAAAAAGGTTGAGCTGATTTTTGAATTTAATAATTATCGCGATGATCAAAAGGTGAAAGTAGCAGCAATTGAATTCACAGAAGTATGGTGGAATCAATTAGTCACCAACCGAAAAAGAAACGAAGAAAGACCTATTTCTATATAGTTTGAAATGAAGGCGGTTATGCGTAAAAGGTTTGTTCCCTCTCAATATTTTCGAGACTTGTATCGCAAATTACAATTTTTGAATTAGGTAACAAAGTCTGTGGATGATTATTACAAAGAGATAGAGATTGCCATGATTAGGAAAAATATTGAAGAAGAGAGGGAAGCAACAATGGCAAGATTCTTGAGTGGCTTGAATCATGATATTGCTAATATCATGGAGTTGCAATATTGTCTAGACCTTGAAGAGATGGTTCATACGGCCATGAAAGTTGAAAGACAATTGAGGAGAAGAAATAGTTTTTCTAAGGGAAATACGTCCAACTCTCAATATTCTTATAAGCCAAAAGGGGAGGAGACATCTAAAGGTACCTTTTCTGCACCTTTAAAGAACCAAGATGATGCCACAAAAGGTCAAGAAATGTGCAAAGGCAAAGGTATCATTTCTACCCCTACACGAACTCGGGAAATTAAATGTTTTCGTTGTCTAGGTGTGGGGCACATTGCTTCACAATGCCCAAACAAAAAAGTTATGATTCTTCATAAAAGTGGTGAAATAGAGTCTGAAAATGAAAAGGAGGATGTTTCGGATGATGAAGAAGACCTGGAGCAAATCGAGGCAGAAAGCAGAGAGATCTTGGTGGTCAAGAAAGTTTTAAACATACAAGCCAAGGTGGAAGACACACAACAACGAGAAAATATCTTCCATACGCGATGTTTGGTGCAAGGTAAAGTATGTAGTGTCATTATTTATGGTGGGAGTTGTACCAATGTTGTGAGTAACGAGGTAATTGAGAAGTTGAATTTGCGCACGTTGACGCATCCACTGTCAAGACCACCCCCGTAAGGGCAGTCCTGCCGACTAGGTCCTAAGGAGCAATACAACATCAATCACAACTAAGATAGAATATATAAAGTGCGGAATTAAGTCATTACAGAAAGTAGGATTATCTGATAATAAGTTTAAAACAAAGCTACGAAAGGGCACTAGGACACTATTCTATTACATAACCACAATACACAATTCTGCATCTACCCAAACCACCACCATAATGACTTCATTCAATACAAATTGAGATTAAGTAGTGGTCTTATGACTTCAAATTAGCGCTTGCAGATCTTAAGGACCTGGTTCAGCTAGACTTTTTCCTTTGATTAAACATGTAAAAAACAACAACAATTGTAAGCGGTTGGCTTAGTGAGATTATAGATTTTACTGTTAATATGCTATGAAAATTTTAAGCGGAGAGTTGACTTTTGACTTTTGACTTTAATCTCTGACTTTGTGATGTGATCTCACCCGATGAATGTATGATAGATCACGATTGCCCGATCGTTCTAATGGTTGTTTCAAGTAACTTGGATAGGACCACGACCCGTTGTCTATAAACGAGACAAGAACCTTGTTATAAGTGGAACCGCGACCCGTTGCCTATATATGAGGCAAGAACTTTGGTATAGAGAACCCCACAATCAACCCCACCAAGTTGATTGATAAGTTTCGAACGCCACAAGCTAAAACACTCGATAAGTTCTAAAAGTTCGTAAGGAACAATAAGAGTTAAAACTCACAATTTTACTCAAAATGAAGGATGATTGAAATGGTTACATTGAGTTCATATTTATAGGAGAAAATATAAGACCAACTACTTATCTAGATAAGTTGCACAAGCTATCACGATAAGCTATGAAATAAGCAAGACTACTTATCAAAAGGGCATTATTGACATTTCACCACTTGAAGCTTCTAGAAGGTATTAATCATGCAACTAACTTCTATCCCTTTATCTCCTCCAAGTAAATGGCCATAATGTTGAGAAAACCTTCAAAATGCCTTGTATTTAATCTTTGACAAGTTAATTAATATGGACACCTTTTTGGACAGATTCATGGACGTGGCTAAGGATATATTTTGGGCTCTTTTTTTTCTTGAAAATATAGGAAAAAGGAAAAGGTTGAAGTGGGCTTTTATTTCACTTAAATTGGGCTTAAATTGAGGAAGGTATGATCAAAACAATGCACATGGGTGGGCTTGGCCGAATTTTATTTATTTTTGGGCTTTTGTGGATTAAAGTGAGAACTTGGGCTCCAAAACTTGGACTAATATTAGTGTTCAACTTGGATCAACATTAGGAAGCGTGCTTGGTTGTTTTGCGAACAAACGGGAGCTTGATTCCGACAATATTTAATCATTCCATTGAGAGCATCTTGGAACATCTTGGATTTTGATCTTGTGATAGATTTGATCTTCCACCTTAACGGATCTTCGTCATCTCGGTCCTTTGACAGGTTCTCATCATTCCCCTCCTCTTGAAAGTGATTTGTCCTCAAATCTTCACCTGCATCAAACAGAGTCAAGTCAGTTACATTAAAAACATCATGAACGTTATACTCATCTGGAATATCAAGTTTGTAAGCATTGTCATTGATTTTCTGCAACACTTGAAATGTTCCATCTCCTCTTGGCATTAACTTTGACTTTCGTTTTGTTGGAAACCGTTCCTTCGGAAAATGAAGCCACACCCAATCTCCTAATTCAAAAATAATCTTTCTTTTTCCCTTGTTTGCTTGTTGTTCATACTTCTTGGTGCGCTCTTCAATGTTGTGTTTTGCCTGCTCATGGATTTGCTTGACAAATTCCGCCTTCTTCTTGCCATCTGAATTCAAATGCTCATTCACAGGCAGAGTATTTAAATCCATAGGAGTTAATGGCTTAAATCCATACACAATCTCGAAAGGTGAAAACTTAGTAGCAGAATGCACATTTCGATTATATGCAAACTCAACATGGGGTAAGCATTGCTCCCAAGTTTTCACATTTCTCCCCACTATTAATCTCAACAAAGTACCAAGTGTACGATTCACAACTTCAGTTTGTCCATCCGTTTAAAAATGACAAGTTGTAGAAAACAAAAGCTTTGTTCCCAATTTTCCCCACAACGTTTTCCAAAAGTAACTTAAAAACTGTGTCCTGATCCGAGACGATAGTTCTTGGCATGCCATGCAATCTAACCACTTCTTTGAAAAACAAATCTGAAATATGTGAGGCATCATTGGTTTGATTGCATGGAATGAAATGCGCCATTTTCGAAAATCGATCAACAACCACAAATATCGAATCTTTGCCATGTTTAGTTCTTGGCAATCCCAAAACAAAATCCATAGAAAGATCAACCCATGGTTCACTTGGTATAGGCAGAGGAGTGTATAAACCATGAGGTAGAACCTTTGATTTGGCTTGTTTACAAACAATGCACTTTTCACAAACTTTTCCAACATAAACTTTCATTTTTGGCCAAAAGAAATGTTCCTGCAGAATTTTCAATGTTTTTGCCACACCAAAATGACCCATAAGGCCTCCACTATGTGCCTCCCAAACCAAAAGTTCACGTATGTTTGGAATGCAAAGCTTTGATTCTTTGAACAAAAACCCATCATGTATGAAAAACTTTTCAAAAGAGTCCTTTTCACAACTTTAAAAAATCATACCAAAATCCACATCTTCACGATACAACTCTTCGATTTGTTCAAAAACCCAGAATTTTAGAGTCAATAGAAGAGAGTAAAGAGTACCTTCGTGAAAATGCATCAGCCACAATATTTTCCTTACCTTTCTTGAATCGGATGACTTATGGAAATGTCTCAAGAAACTCCATCCACCTAGCATGTCTCTTGTTGAGCTTTTGTTGTCCTTATAGAAACTTCAAGGACTCATGATCAGAATGAATGACAAACTCCTTGGTCCACAAATAGTGTTCAACTTGGATCAACATTAGGAAGCGTGCTTGGTTGTTTTGCGAACAAACGCGAGCTTGATTGTAACATCCGACATTAATCCAGGTTAGCAACTATGACCTAATCAGTATTTAATAGCCAATTATAACCTAATCAATGGTCATTAGCAATTAATCAAAGTGATTAACAATGTTCATAAGGAAATTCAACTCAATTAGAATCAAATTCATCGGTGCGATGAATCGGAAAATCAATTAATCCGATCGATTTACGATATGAAGGATTAATTCAACTAAGTACATAAATAAATTATGATTAGTGACACTAATCATACACTAATACAATTACTTAATATTAATTATGCAAGACTAAAACAATTCATTAAAACAATGCATTCAAAGTATTTATGAATTTACATAAAAAGGGAAATACAAGAATACATTCTAATTACATTTATACTAAAACAAAATGAAAGTACAAGATAATATCTTCAAAAATCTTCCCATAGGTAGTCCTTTTATAGAGTTTGACTTCTTTTTTTCTTTAATTAAAACAACCTTACACTATCACCATCAAATCCTCATTCATCATACCCTTTCTTTTCATCCAAATCCTTACTCAACCTCCACTTTGAAAGACCAAATTTTCTCTATAAACAGGGAGCTCACTTCCATTCATTTTCACACCTCCAAAACACAAGAAAACACACTCATTTCACTCAAAAAAATCGGCCAAGGTGTCAACCAAAACCAAAAGCTTGCAACTTTTGTTCTTTCAAGTGTTCTTCAAGTTTATTTCAAGTGTTCTTGGAGAAATCCTTGAAGATCCATCCTTCTACTCATTTGGATTCTTATATTTCATAAAAGTAAGTAAATACTAAGTCATAACATCTCATATTAATGTTTATATAAGTCTTGCATAATATATATAATCACCAACAACAACAAGTTTCATAAAAACTCAAGTTTATAAGTCACTAGTTTTTGTTTTTAAGTTGTTTTCTTCAAATGTGTTTATAAATATATAAACACATCGTGAAAGAGTAAATATTATGACAAACAAGTGATATATATATGTTTTATAACTTTTATATAAGTAGTCTTTGAATAAACAACAAGAATCACTAGTTATTTCAAGTTTATGAACTACGGGATTTCGGCAGAAAGGTTGCACCGACTTTGGATAATCATAACTAATTCAAAACTTAACAAAATGAGTTGATTCTTGTCTCAAAAGTTAGATCTATGTCTTAACTAAAAATCTGAAAGTTTTCATAATTTATTATGGACCAAATATTATTTGGGAACCCGAAAGTTTGAAAGCTCAAAAATGGCCAACATAGGGTTTTCAACAAGTTTTTTCCCTAACCTAAACATCTCAAAAAATGTCCGTTCTTGACTTTAAAACTTCTTTGTATATATTAGTTTAATGTCCAAGAAAACCAAAGGCTAAATTGTTTTGGAGCTTGGTCAAAAACAGCCTCAAAGTAGGCCGAAAAACCTTCGAAAAGCTGGGAAATTAAATATATATATATATATATATATATATATATATATATATATATATATATATATATATATATATATATGTGTGTGTG
>JAANYP010001606.1:0-12097 GCA_020465985.1 Centrapalus pauciflorus | reverse complement strand
TTGTCTCAAAAGTTAGATCTATGTCTTAGCTATATTTCTGGAATTGTTCATAATTTATTTTGGAGTTTAAGACCTCCAGAAATTATTTGGGAAACCGAAAGTTTGACAGCTCAAAAATGGCCAACATAGGGTTTTTAACGAGCTTTTTCACCAACCTAAACATCTCGAAAAATGGCCGTTCTTGATTCTAAAACTCCTTTGTATATAGTAGTTTAATGTCCTAGTAAACCAAAGTCTAAAACATTTTGGAGCTTGGTCAAAAACAACCTCAAAGTAGGCCGAAAAACCTCCGAAAAAGCTGGAAATTTATATATATATATATATATAAACTTGACGTTTTAAGCGAATTTTATTTATAAACTTGTAATGTTGGGTGATTTAAGATATAAAAATCTATAAATATATATATCATCATATATTAGAGATATTAAGTCCTTATTATCATTTAGGACTCGATTAAACTCACCCGACGCATCATCCATCCATCTACGCTAATAGCTTTTTATGCTAGATTTTTGCCATCGCAATCCTGGTGGGTTCTCATAGCCCCTATTCTCACACTGTTATGTTTTGGGGATGAAATACATGCTTCGTTTTTATATGGACACGAAAATATCTTCATTTCTATTATGTATTACACATGTGGTTTCATTAGCCCTTATATCACGAACCGTTAATTGCATTTATTTGTAAGCGCGAATATATTGTGGATAGATCTATTGGGAGTCATGTCACCCACTCGGGTTAGTTCGGGTCGGCTAACAGCGGGTGCATATATATTCAACACACGGTATTACGTATGGGAATACTGCACAGGGCAAACTCATTTTAATTAAGCTTCGGTTGCATGATGGTTTATATGTAATACATAACAAGGAATTTATGATTTTATAGATTCAATCTCTATTATTGTTGTCCATACAAGTCAGATTTACGTGTAAACCTATGAGCTCACCAACAATTTTGTTGACGTATTTTAGCGTGTATTTTCAGGAAATTAAGGCAAGTCGATCACATCGGTAGTATTTTCAAGCTTCCCCATTTAAGGAGTCGCACTCAGTTTCAATCCATCGGAGATTTATTTGCATTATTTTGGATGATTTAATTATGTATTTAAATCTCTGTACCTTGCAAACTTCTCTTTATCATTTTGGGTTATGTAAAACATTTATATCTTTTAAAGTTACGCCGATGTATTTTTGAAAACGTCCATATAGTGGTGGTTCATTATGATTATGGTTACGCTTCCGCGACGTCGCGCTTCGTTGCCAACCGGGGTAACGGGGTGTGACAAGACGCTTCCTTTGCAATGTTCATCACTTTGTCAAATTTTGCGTGACTGATTCCTTCTCCTCGTTCAGCAGGACCCTCATTAGTACTCTCAATCACCATTGGATCAATTTTAGCATCATTCTGATCCTTTCTCATATCTTCATAAGTATTGACCTCTGCATTACCTATTCTATAGTTCCTCTGTGGTCCAATTTGAAACAACCTTCTTGGGAATTCAAGAGTTTGAATGGCAATAATTAATCAAGATTCTTCTGTGCTTAGCCTTTGAAGATTGAGAAGACCTTTTTCTTTTCTTTGTGCTATCTTTCTTAGCAGGTTCAGCTTCACTCTTCATTTGTTCAAGAAGAACACTTAATACATCATCATCACTAGAATCATCTTCTTCCAAGTTCATTAGCACTCCATGTGCTGGATTGTCTGTCATTACTGTTTTCCTTTCAAGTAACCTTACCTCATCTGCATGCAATTTTCATGCAAGTTCAGAATTAGCTCTCACTTGCATTTCTCTTGGATATTCAATTCAATTCAATTCATTTACTGAGGTCATATTACAGATTAATCAATTCATTCCAATTGCGAACCATTCCCATGAATAATTAAACTTAGGTTAAATTAATCTAAGTAATATTCATAAACCTAGGTTCATATAACAGATAATCAATTGCATTCCAAATTAACATTCCATTCCATGAATAATAAATACTTAGGTTTAAAATTAATCAAGTAATTTCATAAACCTAGATTATATACAAAGAATCAATTCTTTTCCATTAATCCATGAAATTACATGAATAATAAAATAGAACTTAGGTTGAAAATAATCAATTAATTTTGTAAACTTAACAACTTGAGAAAATGCACTAACAGCTTGCGAAATTGACAAAAATACCCTTACTAATACAACATGTATTTTATTTTTAGGGGCATTTACGTCATTTCAGTAAAAATATGAAAATGGCGGCATGTAATGACCACGCGCATACAACCATCACCCTTTTCCTATTCGTGCCATTCGTTTTCCCCAACGTCAGAACATAGCATAACCTATACCTGCAAATCATCATTTCAAACTCTCGCCAAGCAACTACGCAAATCCGATTAACGACTATGGAGCTTACAGACGAAGTAGTAGCTAGAATTTTGGGGTTTTTGGAGGCATCAAGTGCCTTTGAACTTTTTAAAAGCAAGAGAATGTAAGTTTCCTAACCCTATCATATACTATCGATTCAACTAAGATTATGATGTATTTGCCTATTTAAGAGATACATTAAGGTTAATGAACCGTAGCCCATTAATTTGGGCTTTGATTTTAGATTTTCTGAATGAACATGACGTATTTGCCTATTTAAGAGTACGTCTTATTAAGAAATTACGGTTGATAATAATGTAATTACCTATTGAAGAGTACGTTTTATTAAGCTTATATGTCTGCATTCATTACAGTTGCAAAACCTTTAAACGCGAATCTGAGTCTGACGTCATTTACGAGATGATGGAAGTTGATTCCATCCACAGAATAGGGTTTAGGGGGCCAAAAATTCTCAACTGCTTTACGTTCTGAGGGAGAAGGGAAACATTAACATGCTCTTTAACGATGGATTGATACACTTTATTTGTCATGCTTTCTATTGTTTTTTTATTTGCCTAAACATGAACTACATATTTATGTTTATGTATTGTATTGATCAACAGTTAAATATATTTTATGCGGGTTTGGAGACGGAAGGAAAGGAGAAGCTGCAAAGTGCAGCACGTTCCGAATCACTTAATGCTAAGTTTCTCCTAGGAATGCTGCTAATGGCAGAAGGAGGACAGAGCGTACACGACGCTAGGAGGCTGTTGAATGATGCCTTCAGAAACTCATCAACGCATCCGCAGTCAGTGACCGAAACAACTGCCAAAGTACGTCGATTGCTGATGCAGGATCGCATGAGGCTTCTACCGAGGCATTTCAACCGCTTGAGCCGTTCTTGTCAACAACACATCTGGCAAGACGATGCATTAATTACAGGGCTTTTTGTTAATGAATACATTTTTAGTTGTAATGTTTGTATTTGGGATGCTTGTTACCACAATTTTATACAAACCTGGGATGCGAATGTATGCTTTTGGTACAATTAAGTAATTACTTAAAGCAGATTTTGATTTATAATACAATATATGTTTACGTTTATGTACAAATGTTGGTTTATCATTTTTGTTGGTTTGAATTCCAATTAGAGTAAGTTATTTAACTTATATAACTTTGGTTGTTAATGATATTCTAGCCGTTCAAAATATAAGATATAATTTATATCATTATCACTTACAAAATATATATCACTTAACAGCTAGAGAAAATGCACTAACAGCTTGAGAAAATGAACTAACAGTTCAAGATTTGCAAAAACAAAATTTCTCAATTTAACTCTACTGAAATAATAAAACTTAGGTTAAAATTAATCAAGTAATTATTTAGTAAAACTTAGGTTATATATAATCATTTCATTTCCATTCCATTCCATGATTAATAAAAGTTAGGTTCAAATTAATCACGTAATTATTTTATAAACTACGTTTTTGATCTATAATACAACATATGTTTAGGTTTATGTACAAATGTTGGTTTATCATTTTTGTTGGTTTGAATTCCAATTAGAGTAAATTGCAAAAAATGGTCCTTAAACTATACCCAAATTGCATGTATAAGTTATTTAGCTTATATAACTTTGGTTGTTAATACAGTATATAATATATATCATTATCACTTACAAAATAAAAAAGGCAAATAAGTTACATATATGTTAGACTCGAACAAGTGACCAGCCCAACACACTAACACCATCCACCACCTTTACCACTAAGCTAAGTCATGCCTTTTTGAATTTTTTCATAAAACATTTCTGATATTTTTATTATTAATTTAGGATCGAAATATTAATTTAGGACCGAAATATTTAAAAAATGGAGCTAAAATTTATGCGAAAATTTTAAATTAGACTTGCCGTTTTACATTCCTTAAACTTCGATAATTACAGTTAATGCCTACAAACACAATCATTAATTTGCTTATACACTTTTCTGCCGAATCTTCATAATTTTTAATCTTTTTCAACTCTCTCCAAAAGAACTTAAAGGATCAAGAACACTGAAACCATGAACAATCAACTTGTTATTCAAAATAATGGCGAGGCAGATGATCATGATGGATATGAATCAGAGGAGTACGATGATTATGATGAACAACAAAAGATGGATGCTGTTGCAATCAATGCAAGTCCAATCAAAATAGTAGTTCCGCCTAGGGGCATAACAAGGTTATCTAATTTTCGCAATCTATACAACATACCCGGTGCATTAAAGCTCAAGGTAACGTTTGATACAATGGATAGGCTAACAGGAGATCACATAACAGTGTTTGCAAGATTTTTAGGAGACATGGTTTGTGAGCACATAGGCTTGAAGATTCTGATATGGAAGAAGGTAGATTCACGCAAGAGCTAAGCTATGGGATGAAATCACGGTTAGTTTTAACCAATTATGTTTAATTTCTTAATGTTCAAAAATTAAACAACATTGCTGTTAATCAGATTTGTGTATTTAATTTGTTATTTGCAGCGATATTTTGATGTTGATGAGACATACAGAAAGTTAGTAATAAATTGTCTTGGTGCACATCTAAGGAACTTCAAAAGGAAATTGAGGGAAAAATACATACTGCCCAACAAAGATACGCCTTTAAAACTAAATCAAGTCCCACCTAAGTATAGTGCAATTGTCAAGCACAAGGAATGGGTTGATTTCGTACAGTATACGAGCACGGAAGCTTACCAGGTTTTGGTTATATTATAATTAATTCCATACATATATCTTTCATATTATATATTGTGTTTTCAAATGTTAATTAAGTATCATTCTGTTCTGAAATTAAGAAAAAGTTAGATGCATCTAAAGAGGCGCGCTCCATGTCTGTTTATCCACATACTATGGGACGAGGTGGATACGAATATGTAAAAAAACTAGTAACTACATTTATAGAACAGTAATTAATTTGTTTATGTTTTCGTTTTCTATTTTTTAAGTACTGTATATATATATACTAATTGGTTTAACTTTACATGTGTATTTGATGATTATAAGATCGAAGAAAAAGTAATTGAAGCAGATGAAGAACCCCCACGTGGTATATTGTGGTTGAAAGGTAGACAAAACAAAAAAGGGGTATTTCGAGATGAAAGTACTAAAGCAAAGGTTGATGAAGTAGTAAACATTTTGACATATATATATATATATATATATACATATATATATATATATATATATATATATATATATATATATATATATATATATATATATATATATATATATATATATATATATATATGCTTGACAGATCTATGTTAATACATAATTTAATTACATATTCATGTTTATTTTCATGAAACAAATTACTTACTGCCTATTGGAATCTTTAATGCAGAGAGCCACCGTGGACAATATCAAAGCCGGAACCTTAATGGTTGATGAGGGGACTGATGCCTTGATAGAGGTATTTGGTCCCGAAAAGTCAGGATATGCAAGAGGAGTGGGCAGCGAAGTGACAATCAAAAAATATTTTAATATTCCTTAGAGAAAAGCATTGGATGATGAGAGAGTCAAACTACTTGAATCAGCACTTGCTGCTGAGAGACGCGAACATGAAGCTGAGAGACGCGAAAGTGAAGCTAATCTGAGACGCGAACGCGAAGACAAAGAACTTCAGATAAATTTGTTGACAACGAAAGTGGAAGATACATAGGCAATGGTTCACCAACTTATGGCTCGGTATTATGCACAAGGGGAGAAGCCAGAATCATTGTCAACTCATGCACCAGAATCTGAGGAAAACATTTATTGTATTAATTATGCTAATTAACATTTTATACATTTATTTTACTAACAAATGCATTTCTTAATTTTTATTGCAGGTGTCTCCAGTGGCGTCTCCACCATTGGTCGTTAATCCTGACGCTGCAAATACTCATCAGGATGAGGGCCATTTTGCGAAGAAAAAGCCAGATGTACAAACAAATGCAAGTATTCAAATATTTGAATTAAATTGATCAGTTTAATATTATTTTCGAGTTCACTGTGATTTAATAGTTTTACATATATACATGACTTATTAATTTACCGAGTTTTATATATAGGAATTGATTGGTATATCTGTTGGTGAGCCAAACAGCACGCCGCCTGATTCACAAGTCACGAAGAATACTAAACTGAGGCAAAAGAGGCAACACTCTCCAACAGTGCCAAAACAACGGTGGTTATATAACTTTCAAACTCAGAACTGTATATTGAAACTCATAATGATTACAACTTTCACAAGAACCTCTATTCCTTTTGATTAGACGAAGAACACATACTGTTCTTAGGCTTTTACAACCTTAGAGGCTTAGGAAAACTTAAAACAGAATAGCAAAATATTACGTGTGTACATTAAGAACTTCTGTCTACTCTATTTTTTCTATTCTAATTGATTTCTTGTAAAACTACAATTTATCTTCGAGAGATATCTTCAAATCTTCTGATCTTTCTATTCTATTTGATATTATCAATAAGCAACTTCATCATTTGACTCTAGCAGCTTGAATTTCTTGAACTAGCAGCTTGAGTTTCTTGAACTAACAGCTACAGAATTGTAACCACCCCAGAAGTATGCTAACAGCATGAAAGCCTCAACTAGCAGCTTGACATTTATACTACATGATATTTTCCTAACAATGTATTTACTCAAAATATTCATACGTACATTGATCTTTAGTTTAATCAAATTCTGATGCATGCATACATACAAATTTAAAATAAATACATAATAATCGTTATCATTTTCTTTAGATGGTCAGCTGCAGACTGTGGAACATAAAGAGGACAAACTGTAAGGTCTACCACTGCAAGATCTATCTAGACGCGGATCCGTGAACGAGTGCGGAATCCTCGTTGACGGTTAGACGGACAACTCTCAACCACGAAACACGGAGACTATTAGACGCTGAACGAACGACACACGAACGATACTACGAACTAATTCTCTCCGAAACGGCACTCACCTAGCTGATAAACTCGAGATCGCCTAAGCTTAATTCCTCACGAATTCTGCTAAAAGTCTGCTAATGACTCGAGTCTATCCCTAATTATAGACCCTGATTCGAGTCTGATGTGGGCCAAACTCGAATCTGGCCCAAGGCCCATTCGAGTCTATCCACAAAGACACTCTCGAATCTAGCCTTCATTCGAATCTAAGGCTACATTCGAATCTATCACAGATTCGAATGTCTACCTTTGTGTAATTCGAATCTAGCCAAATCACTTAAACACTTAAGTGATGAAACTTATGTTTTACTTATGTTTGAGTTAATCTTTGCCTTTATGTTTGAACTTCTTGTAATATGTTACATCAAGTTCAAACACACCATCAATAACAGACAAACACATATAAGCATATATATCAAAACACTCGTCAAAAACACAATGCAATATCAATTAGACTGCTATCGTCACACAGGATGTACCAACAGACTCCCCCTTGACGATAGCTTCTAATAAATCACACAATTGATTTAAGAACTTTGTTTATTTATTGATTCAAAATACTACCAGCATACAAACCTTTCTCGACACATACTTTGACTACATTTTCATACTTACTTGCTTCACCGTCCATATGTGTGTCACTGGAGATCTTACAATTATACAAAATCTGAAGATCTTCTTTAGAGAGGTTTACCAGGTGAAGTGGGTCGTAGACTCTAAGAATGACTTTTTCTTCAAATCCTCCATAACTGCTTCCCCGGTCTCAGTATCGGCGTACCACCAATGTAGATTCTGCAAAACATTCTGTGGCATCCGCTTTAGAGGCACTTTCCTCAAACATCTGGCTGGTTTATACTGAATCTTCATCCACGGTCGTCCAGTTAGAGGATCGATACGTGACAGATCCTCTACTCTTCTCCCGACCCTTGGATTCAAACGCTCGAATTTCCTTGATCTCCCCTCCTTTCTTATGATTCTTTCAATTACGCTCGCATAGGGATCATTTCCAATGTTTATCAAATCTTTCCATGCTAACGCAGTGATTTCAATCTTTGGTAGGGAGTTGAATGCTTTTAATGTTCGCCTCATGTACTGAAGCCCGTCTTTTCTTTTAATTACAAAAAGCTGCAGATCTCTGTCAAAGAACCAACTTAAAATTCGCTCAGACAGCTTCCCAGTACCCGGCACTCTCATTGTCCTCTTAATCGCTAACTCCTTCTCTTCAGCCCTGAACCATAGCTTTCTTTTTTCTTCATTAGTTAGCTCTCTTGCAGGTTCTTCTGTCGATGGCTTAGGATTCAATGCAGCATTTACTATATCTACATTGACAATTCTATTTCCATCAATCATGTAGGTATCGGTAACAGGATTCTGCTGCACAACTATCTCATCAGCTTCATCATCCTCATCAGCGACTACCTCATCATCTGACTACCAATCCACTATCTCTTCTGGCACAAACTCCCCTTCTTCCAGCTCTTCATCTTCATTATCAAAACCTACATCCAGAGGATCATCATCGAGATCCATAAGCGCTTCAATCATCTCACTAATTTCAAAGTCTGTAGGATGTTTTGATGAACTAGCTTCTCCCATTTCTCCTTCACCTTGACTAGGCTCCACCTGAACTTGTGTAACTTGAGCTGCAGGAAAATCTACAGGCTCATTCTCATTACTTGCACCGGGATCATTGCCTTCGTCATCATCCTCTCTATGCTGCACTTCCTGATCCCTACAACTTGTCTCCCCCTGAGCTTGTAGATTTTTCATGAGCTGCTCAAGGAGGGACCTCATTGATCGGATTTCTGAAGACTGATCTGCAATAAAAGATTTTAATTCAGTGTTCTCATCCCTTACATCCTCCACAATCTTCCTTAATTCGGCATTGTCTTTGTCAAGATTTGCGTTATGCGCCTGGAGCTCGCCGACAGCCTTTGTGAGGGTTAGGATCTGAACATGCTGAAAGTCAACACGTCCCTTGAGTTGTACAAACCTCTGATTTTCAGTATATGCGGTTGAGGTAGATGGAATGGACTGAATGGGAGACGGAATGAATGGTGGTGGAATATATGGCTCATGATGCTGAGGTGGCGGTGATGGTGGAGCGGTGGCTTGAGGTTGGGATTGGGGAACTTCTGGCTGGCTTGTGAATGCCGAAGAAGACCCTTGCATGAACCGATGACGTTTGGCCCGTTGCCTCGTCACTAGTGGAGCAACTTCCTCTTCTTCAAAGTCTGAATCTTCAGATTTCCTTTCCTCTCTCCTCCTCGATCCTGCTGCTTCATTCACTATCAACCTAGTTCCATAGGTTCCGATGTGAATTCCGGGATCTGCAGCCATTGATTCAGGAGCTTCAGCCTCCTGCTCCTCCATATCATCTGATTCTGATTCTGATGATGTCAAGCCTCCATCAGCCCTCTCTGGCTCATACTCCTCTACATCTCTAAAAACATCATCTTCACCTTCTGGTGGACTAAGCAGCTCACCTACTAATGCTGCGGCAATGTCTTCGTTTGCATGAGGCCCTGCCTCCCAAATTTCATTTAGCGTCTGGCAAAGCTGTTCAGTTTCACTCTGAATATTGGAGGGCCCGGCTTCTTGAACATTTGATGGCCCAGCTTCTTGAGCTTGGGGCTGCTCGCTTGTAGAAGGCCTTGATGCCTGGATTTGACTCACTGCTGGTCTCTGACGGCGTCTTTGAACTCGTGGCTGTTGTTGTTGTTGACGTTGTTGCTGTTGTTGTTGTTGTGGAAACTCAACGACCCCTGCCCAGTTGGCATCTTCCGGGGCTTGAAAATCCCTATCCACAATAGCTCCGAACAATGGACGAGCAACAGGAACAGCCAATTTTCCTCGGTGTGAGGAACAATCAGCGAAAATCCGTTTGTCCATAACATTAACACTCAGAGAGTCATTTGACGGCGGCAAGTCTGGCAAGAAATGCCTAATCAGCATCATAATGAATCTAGGGTACAGCAAAAATCTTTCCCTTTCTGGAGCCGCAATCTGATGAACGAACTCCGAGAAGAACATTTGTGAAAAGCTGAACTTCCGATTATATACCAATGCAATAACCCCAGATTGGATCTTTGACACTATGTAATCAAATCCAGCTTTCTTCGGCGCAAAACAGACCATGAATACATGTACCAAGAATCTCCATTGCCCAATCAGGCCACTCTTCATGTATGACGACTTTGTCACATCTAAACTGTATCCCATCCTCAGAAAAGCAGTCTGCCTAATACTTAACGGAAAGTCAATAGGCCCATCCTCTTGTTCCTGAGATCCCAACTGCAGAACCTGACGCAACATGTCTGTAGAGAAGACTAACGGCTGTCCAGCGATCCTAGTTCTTAGAACTGTCGGGGTGACAGTGCAATCAACTTGTAAATGGTCGTAAAACTGCCGTACATATGAAATAACAATTGGGATGTCGGGGTGACAGTGCAATCAACTTGTAAATGGTCGTGAGGAATTAAGCTTAAGGCGATCTCGAGTTTATCAGCTAGGTGAGTGCCGTTTCGGAGAGAATTAGTTCGTAGGATCGTTCGTGTGTCGTTCGTTCAGCGTCTAATAGTCTCCGTGTTTCGTGGTTGAGAGTTGTCCGTCTAACCGTCAACGAGGATTCCGCACTCGTTCACGGATCCGCGTCTAGATAGATCTTGCAGTGGTAGACCTTACATGTGGTATCAGAGCCTACGGAGTGTTCTTGGTGTTCTTCGTGTTCATCGGATACATTCTAGGTTTCTTGACGCTAGTTGGACGGTTTTACTCTCAAAAACGTATTTTCAAGCTTAGCAAATTCATATTCGGGAAACACTTTGTGGTTTTTCACGTTTTTGATCGAAATCATTATTTTTCGTTAGAAAAATAGTGATTTAATCTGCAAAACGTCAAAAAATCAAAGTGTTAGCCGTTTTTCGAGTTTGCGGCGCTCGAATCTATAGGGGTAATTAGGGTTTCACTTTAGTCTCGAGTCTAACCTAAATACGCTCCTTTCGAGTCAATTTCAGAGGTTTTCGAGTCTACCTAGTTTCGAATCTGTTGCTTCATTCGAATAGGATCTCGAGTCTAGCTTAGTTTCGAGTTTGTTTCGAGTCTAGTATTGTTTCGAATCTGTTGTTTCGAATCTGCTGAATTTCGAGTTTGCTGACCTTCGAATCTAAGGACCATCGAATCTAAGGATATCTCGAATCTGACATAATTTCGAATCTATTTGAATTTTAAAACTTAATCGAATTTAATCCCAAAAGATTTACCCTTAATTAGTTTCGAACCTACATAGATTCGAAAAGGTTAGTCTAAATCAGTTTCGAATTAAATTAATTAAGTTCAAATTCAATTTCTTTAGAAAAGATGTCAAATCTTCAGAAATTCTTAGAAATGGACCACGAGGTTGGGAAGGCAAACGCCCCGCCTAAGCTGATGAAGGTTGAGGATTATTACTGGTGGAAGGACCGATTTACCGATTTCGTACGATTCAATGATATGCGCATGTGGGTGTGCATAGATGAAGGGTATATTCCACCGGTATCTGAAGTTGAAGGCCGTCAGAAGGTCTTGTCATACCAGATGATGAAGGAGGATGACAAGAAACTTTTTGAAGCTGAAAACAAAGCTTTTTCTTTAATCCGAATGGCGTTACCGCAAGATATTCTACACACATTTCGGACTCAGAGGACATCAAAAGAACTTTGGGAGTCGCTTGAGAAGAGGTGTGAGGGAAATCCTCGGGTTAGGAGAA
>JAANYP010001605.1:1079005-1111225 GCA_020465985.1 Centrapalus pauciflorus | reverse complement strand
CGTCCAATGAAGATTTTTCTCTTAGATCCTCTAAGTGAGAGAAAAGGAAGCGTCTAAGGTCAGAAAGAAGTGTGAAAAGCTAAGGGCGTAACCAAGAGTGACGGCAAGTGGATCGCATGCATGCAAGTCGTCGGTAAACAACATCTGTGTGGCTAAGCGGTTGTACCTAAGCGTGTTCCTTAAGTCGTGTAAACACAGTGAGGCGCTTAGGGAGTGATTCATTGTATACGAGTTCGAGTCTGTCTTAGACTAGTAAGCATACTGTTGTATCCGTCATCTCAGCTTAACTATTTCCGCAGTCAAGCTTGTTTGTAATTAACAAATTGTTGATAATACAAATCAAACATTGAGAAAAGAGGTGTGTTGTTAAATTGCTGTATTACACCCCCCTCTAACAAGCTGATAACTAGATACTTTGGGAACCTCTCGGACCTACAACAACTGGTATCAGAGCAGTTTAGAGTGTGTGATCTTCTAGGATCTCTCATTCTCCCAAGTTCCATGTACAACAGTGCTGCAAATTCTTCTTACTATGACAATAGGGCTCTTGGCAAGCCTCCAAAATTTAACATCAAACTTCTCCCTTTCTGCTTCTCTGTTGGAAAGTGCGAAGATGCTCTACCTTATGAGGAATCTGGATGTACAACTGCCAAGATATAGTGATGGGGAGGGTACCATGTGCCAAACCTCTGTTGACTACTATAACTCCAGCGTTGAGGAGCTGGGCCCCTGAAATCCAGGACCTTTGACAAAGCACAAAGCCTCAAAATGGTCTATGAGACGAAGAGATGGTGGCTCTGATGCAAAGGAATGAAAAGGAAAAGTCTTGTTGAAAAGACAACATAACCTTTTCTGCACTTTTCTGAAAAAGCAGACTTGTCTTCACATGTGCAGAACTTTTGTCTTTTTACTTTGTCTACTGTTGCATTGCCTTTAACTAATTTAGGAATGTCAACTTTGCGTCTTTCTTCCTTGTAAAGGCCTATTTTGATATAAGAAAAAGGTCTGTCACCCTTTTTCAAATAACCTTTTGTCTTCATGTTACAGAACAGCGTGGGCAGGCTGAGCAGTTCTGTTTTCCACTTTGTCTTCGACTTTGTAAACTGATCTTGTAGTCAAAAAACAATACATGATGACTTGGAAACAAATTCCATAAAGTGTTTAGCCTGTTCACAAAGAACAGGTTCTGTTCACAAAGAACAGAACACTTTAAAAATGCCCAAGCTGCTCAACAGTGTAGAGCAGCGTAGACAGTTTATGTCCAGCCTGTTCAGCAGACAGAGCAGCTTGGACAAACTGTCTTAGTTGCAACACATGCAACATATAGAACAGCTTTAGACTGATATTGCAAATCATTTTCAGGTTTCAATAAGGCATATAACAGGCCTTAAATTCAACCTTCAAATGCATCAACAGGTTTGATTATTAAATCTCCCCCTCAGATGTAGAACAGGTTTGACTGAGGCCTTTTTGTGCCTAACAAAACTAATGATATGAGGATATACATAATTAACCTTCAAAAAACTAATAAATTTATTCACCAATGTCTACAATTGTATTTCATTTGTTGTTTTATTATAATAACCCATTTGAAACAATAAATTCAAAATTTTTGTATGATAATCAATTTAGATTAGCAATTTTACAGATTTTATAAAGTTTTGATTACTACTATATTGTTTGAATCAAATAAATTTTATTAGACAAACATAAATGAATCTATATATTTATTTTCAACGAAATTTAGATTTAAAATAACAAATATGTATTGTACAATTAATTTATGTCCAATATGATGGAGTATATAAGTTAATATTACAAAAAAAAAAAAGATTGTTTGAAAACTAAGTTTAAAATAATATGCAAACCTTAAATTTGAAGATAATATTGTTTTATTTAATTGTAGTAGTAGAAAATCAATTAGTAAAATTTTAAATTTAAAGACAACATTTCTATTTATAAGAAATATTAATTCTACTATTATTTAATGATATTTGTAGGATACTCAATATAAGTTATATAAATAATTTTTTTATTCGATAAAAAATAATAAATTGTTAATATATTAAATTGTAATTTTTTTTTTTAATTTCATGATAGGGAGATAAAAGAATTATCATATAATATTAAAAAATACGTAAGAGTTTATTATTGTATTACTTATTTTTAGTTTTCAAGTTAATTTTAAAAGTAAACTTATGAAAAATAAAAAAAATTATCTTATTTATACTATCAATTAATTTATGTAATTATTAAAGCCAGATATATAAAAGGGTCCGAAAATCAAAATATAGGTCTATGGAGATAAATTCTATTTTAGTATATAATAATAACAGTAATATATAACTATGATATTATGTTTATTCAATACATTTAAAAATATTTAAATTATTCATGATATTGTCTTTTCTTAATATAATTATAGAGGTTTATTTGAAAAATTATTTATTTATTTACTTATTCATCTAAACATTAATTAGTTTACAAATTTAATAGAGTTATTTAAGGAAAAATGGGAGGAAAAATAAGATTTTGAATTAAGGAGAAGACGCCATGTGGCGTTTAGTGTTCTAATTTCTTAATAAGTATAGATAGATGTTATTATATTGACTATTTATTTATCATATTTAGAATATAATAAATTTATTATCATATTTATGCAATCTTAATTTTTTATTGTGTTAGTTAGATATCAACATTTATTACTTCTATAATAATAATAATTTAATTTTATATAATTCTAAAAACATAAGTATTTACTAAACATACTCATGTAATACATGGATCAATAATAGTTGTAAATACATTGCATATCTTTACATAAGTTTTTTAAATAATTAATTAATTTGTTTATCTTGAGTTAAATGATAAATAAAATGAACTTGTAAATACTAAATACATTCTTTTCAAGTGAATTAAATAATTAAATAATTTGTTTATCTTTACATAAATTTTATGTTCTAAATTTTAAGTCAAAATAATTGAATTGGTTCAAAAAAATATTTAAGATCCTACGGTGGACTTTATTATCCTAAAAATGTGTTTGAAATACTTAATAGGTTAATATAATAAGTGACAATAACAAAGTTTTAATATAGGGTTTATTATGAAACAAATATATTTTTACGTTTTTGTCACTCCATGTTATTTTTTTTAAAAAAATCTTCAAGTTAATTTTTTTTCCTTTTTGGTTCAATGAAATTTGGCATTTAGAACCTGATTTTTAATTTTAAAAAAAGCTCAATTTACCAATTATAACCGGCCTCGAATAGTCAAATTTTTTTAAAAAATAACATTGATAGACGAAAACGCAAAAACCATAAAAACATGTTGGTTTTTTCATAATAAACCCTACGATATATGCACATCGCGACACAATGAGTGCGATTGTAACATATATCTCTATCTATACTTTAAAAGAGTAACTAAATGCTACATGACAAGTTCTCATTTAATTTGCCACATGTCGCTCTCTCCTTTTGCCACGTCATTTACTGATTTTATTTTTAAATTTTAAAGCAAATCATATCTATATAAATCTAATATGAATTAATTTAATAACTAATTAACTAAAATTAAACAAACTTTATTATTCATATAATTATTATATCATACATACATATAAATATCAATTTCTAAAATTAACTCATGTAATACATGGGTAATAATCTATTCATATATTAACAATTTTAGATATTTATGATATAGTGAATTGCAATTTATTTAAGCAAATAGTTTTTATTGTAATAATAACAAATTTAAATCGAATAAACTATTAAAATGTAGCTAAGTTATATATTCATCGATGTATACCATAATATCAGAATATTTACTTTAATGATATCTTATTTTAAATATAAATATTAATTTAAAAAACATTATTTTAAATTATTGATCAAGTATCAAGATTTAATAGCTATCATTCATTTAAAATTTAATTAAAAGTTTATTTTAACGATATCTTATTTTAAATATTAATTACATGTCAACTCTTTATTAAATATTAATTTGTCATCTTAGTACTGTCTAATTTTAATATTAAATAAAAATTATTTTTAATAATTTATTATTTTAAATATTAATATTTACTATCGAAAAAATCATGTAAAAACCAGCACACCTTCAGTAGTTTTCAAATAAATAATTATACAAAAAACGTTTTCGTAAAAATCACTGTACATAGAATGTTTTGATAAATGTCATTCAACTTAACAAAAATTAATGAAAAACTTCTCAAATCCTTAAAAATATTCCATAAAACAACACAAATTGTGAAAAATTTCAAGTCGAAAAACTTTTATGGAAACGTTTTGGTACATAGACTTAATCAAAAAAGATCAAAATTACGTTGGTTCTTTGTATAATGTACCATTTATTATTTATTAAACTTTGCTACTTGATATAATTTATATCATATAAATATATTATGAAAAAAACCAACATATTTTTACGTTTTTGGCATTTTCGTCTCTTCATGTTATTTTTTTCCATAAAAGTTCTCAACTTAAAATTTTTTTTTTTGGTTCAGTGAAATTTGGATATTAGAATCCGGTTTTTCAGTTTATATAAAAAAACCCGTTTACTAATATAACCGGGTTCTAATTGTCGAATTTCACAAAATTATAAAATAATTAACTTAAAATTTTTCAGAAAAAAAAATAACATTGACTGACGAAAACGTAAAAACCATATAAACAGTTTGGTTTTTTTCGTAATAAAAAAACATAAAAGTGTTTTAGAATCTATCTATATATTATAATAATTGAGAACAAATCCTGCCACGTGTCAACTTTCTAATACCCCACTTTTTCATTTTCCCGCTCTTTTTCCAAAAATAAAAATTAACATTAATTTAAGTAACATTCTTATCATTTTATTGATTTAATTTAAACTTTATTGTTGAAACTCATTATTTTTGTTACCTAAAATAATTCAAACTACAATTAATATTCATTTAAAGTTTTCAAGATTAACAAGCTAAAATAATTTTTTTTTAAAATCAATAAAATAATAAATTTCATGTTTAAATGTCCTAAAGAGTAAATAATTAAAAAAATTGGTAAAATAAAAAATTTTAAAAGATTGACTAAGAGTATCATTTTTTACCATTAAATCAATAATTCAAATATTTTGAATCATATTTTAGTCGCCTTCTTTGACTTAAACATTGACTTATAGTCATCATTTTTTACCACTGACTCAATGATTTTGCATGTATGTCATATTTTTGTTGGTTTTTATTGTATCATAATTTTAAAGAAAAAATTTGAATGTTTTTAAGGGATCCCACCTCTTTATTAATATTTAATTTATAACAAATATTTTACATGAATCCATGTAATACATGGGTATTAATCTGGTTTGCTAAAAAGAAAAACACACAAGTCTTCCTACTCACTAATCATCCTTTTCTGCTTCTGTTCCTCCTTTCAATTATTATTTCAACAAAAATTTCACTCCACGTTCAACCCCTCTCTCTCTCTCTCTCTACCTTCCATTCTGTTGCTTCTGCAGATCGATAATTGAGGCCGGAGGGCCGATCATCGGAGTATTTGCTTCTTAGCAAACGGCAACAACCAGAAAAATTCAGCTGCATTTCTTTGAATTCTGAATTTTGATGGATTCATGGTGTTTCTTTGCTCTCATGGATAGTTAGATTTGAAATTCGACTCCTTCTTTCATATTATAAGGTATTATATCATCTTTCTGAAGTCGGTTATGATACAATTTAACCTCAATTGTGTCTCGAAACGAAGTCGGTTTGGTGAATTGCTTTAGTTTTCTTCGAGGATTCTTCTACTTTTTCAATTGGTTGATTAGTTGTTGTTTTCTTAGCAGGGTATAGTTGTTATTTATTTATTTATTTACAAGTTGATTATTATTATTTTTTTTTTTGGGGCGAAGGTGGTGTTGTTGTTGCCGTTGCTTGGTAATTACTCATTTTGGGATCAAAATTGTATGGGTTTTATTGTAATGATTGAAGTCATGAATTTGTTAAATTTGCTTTTTAGCTTCTTGCTTAAAAAATTGTGTGGCCAAGAATAAAGAGAAAACTAAAAGGAACCTTTACGAAGCAGGTATTTATTGAGGGTTTTGTAACTTGAGGTTGGTCTTTTATGAATGGAAATATATATGCTTTATTTGGATTATTTAATTGTTGTAGTTATAATATTTGTTTGAAAGGACTTTGTGTATATGACTATATGCTTTATCTGAAATTCCCAATTGTTGCTGTCTTTATTTTGATGAACCAGAAAGCAGAGGTAGAAATGTATTATTGCAAAACATCTGTCACCTCTCATGTTTTGCTTGTGATATTAGTATTGCTTTATTGAACTTTTTTCCTCTTCCTGCTGTGAATTCTCATATCTCATTTGTTCTTGTATGCTGTGAAATTTTGATAGGTTATTTGCTTGAATAATAAAATGTAGTTTATTGTTGTTTTAGGAAAGGAGGGAGGTGCCATGTTAACAGTTTTTTACGTTGTGCCCGTGAGTAGTCTACTGCTTTTTAGTTGAACATTTATGAGGTTTGCTGTGACTTGTTCAGTGGTAATAAATTTAAAATTTTTTCTGTGAACTAAAACCATATCTTCACCCATGAGTTTCATTTATATCTTGGTTTAGCCCTGGTTTCTTTCAGTTATGGATAGGGAGAAAGAAGGCAACTATATTGTGAAATTAATATGCACACATCCCCATGCCAGACTTGCTATTTCATCATCTATTTTTCTTTTTCTTTATTTGTTTATAGAATTGATATCTTGGTGAGGAGCAACATCCATAGAAACCTCGGGCTGGTAGATATATAAAAGAGAAAATATAATATGGGATGCCTTGTATCAACCCCGAAAGACTCAGGTGGGAAAAGGAGGAGGCCGGGAAACATCGGTGAGGTAGCAGTATTTGTTCCTGGTTTACGGATTCCCAAACCGGTGGATTTTTCTGAGTCACTTGGTGACCACTTGTGCAAAAGTTTAGTGGAGCGACTTTCTGCTCTTAGGACACGTATAGTTGTTATGGCAGGACAAGAAGCTCCATCCATCACGAGAACACGGAGAAGAAGTGCTACCCAACACGGTTTGTATTAAGAAAGACTTGTTTATAGTTAGTTGTCAGTGTCATGCTATAATATTTACAGGGTAGCCTTTTTTTTTTCAGGAGGCTCAACTTTAGCTGACCTTCTGCAGGCCCTTGAAGATTATTTACCTGTCCTTCTAGGACTGGTTAGAGATGGTAAATGATGATCCAAGTATCTTTTTAGTTTATGTGCTATATTCAAAAGATACTAGACTTTTTCTTAATCACTATGCAGGAAGCCCATTACAACATAAAGTACAATTTACATGGATAAACCAGGAGGATGATTCAGAGGTAAGGTTATCTTAGTACATGCTAGCCCTTTTTTTTGCTATGTAAGTTCTTACTGAAATTTGTTAGCTTTTTTTTTTTTTTTTTTTTTTTTTTTTTTTTTTTGGCATTTTAGTATTTTACCAATTTACCATGAATGAATTGGAACACTATCTTAGTACATATTATCATAATTTTCAGGAAACGGCGATATATAGTGCATGGTATGAAGTGTTGTCTGTTTTGCACTTGATGGCAGCTTTATCACTATCACAAGCTAACTTGTTGCTTCTCCCGAGATCATCCAACGATGGTTATTTGCCTAAAGTGTCAGAAGGTGGGTGGTGTCAGTTAAGATGGGGAAAAATGCTTATTTATGTGCATGCATGATTCGTGTAATGTATAATGTCTTCATCCACTACTTTATTATGACTTCTAAATAAGCATTACCCATAATACCATGTTGATCTCAATCAAGAGTCAAGATGCCATCAAAACAGCTTAGCGAATATTGAAAAAGAGAAATGCTTAAAGATAATGCAAGTTAATGTTAACTAATATCAGTATGCCAAAACCCATATCTAAAGTAATGGAATCGAACAGATCAATGTGGACAGACACTTCATCAAGAATCTTTGTTTTGGTTTGCCTATATTTGGAGGGTAGAGAGCAGAGACACTTGTGGATTAGTTTCTAGTTTCTAATACATCATAAACTTGTCATATGAAACAGAAATAACCTTTTTTTTTTCCTCTGAAAACGCTTTGTTTGATTCGTGACACCATACAATTACTATATAGATGTAATTTGATTACAGTGAGATACAAAACAATAGAGCACTTTGAGATTTTGTCATGGATGTAACCGTTATAGAAAAACAGTAGTAACAAGCAAACATTCAGGCTATCTACACTAGTCACTAGACCAGAGGTGTGCCTTCTTATATCATCTGCAAGCCATCTGTCTAAAAATATAAAAGAACAGGAAGAGAAGTAATTGCTTTTCAAAGCAATGCAAAAGATAATCAGACTCGCATCTAAAAACATAATGCTGATATCTGTTTTCTGTTTTCTTCCTTTTTTCTTTTTGGAATTTGAGCTGTAATCAAATTGGTTTGTTAATTTCTTATCATCAGTACTATGTTTTACTGGAGTATTATGTAGGAAAGGATATGCAGAATATAACTGTCAAATTGGTTTGTGCATTTCTTATCTGGAATGAACAGTCGTAGATGTTAGTCTAAATATAAATTGGTTAATGTATTAAATGCATTGATGGACAATGGTATGTTTGTGTATGTTCAATAAAAAAGTCAGCTGAGCAGGGAAAAATGGCAAAAAAAAAAAAGGCTATTTAATGCTTGTTAGATAAGGTCATCCTGCATACATGTTACATGTTTCGTGTTGTTAACTGAATTGGCAACATGGATTGAACCCCCTAGAGGCCTAGACAATTCCTTACGCAACTGATCGTCTGACTTGCTTTTTTGGTAGAATGCATTTGTTTTGTATTTCAAACTAATTATTAGACAACCTGTGGAATGTGACTAAATTTTCAGATAAATGCTTTCTTGCAACTAACTCCTTGGTCATAGATGTTACAGCTAATTTGTACGTTGGTCGGATATTTTGGTACCTAAAAGCATTATTATCACTTGTAACTAATCCGTGGTCATTTGATGGTCCTTGCTACCCTTACAAAACTTAAGGATAGATACAACTTTATATCAAGTATTAATCCATTTGTACTCTAGTTCTTGTCAAGCTACAATGTGGGTTCTGATCTATTTATTATTACTAATTTTTAAAATTCTGTTTTGTTGCTCAGAGGCTGTTTTTTATCTCCACTAAGAGATTCATTGGTTTATTGCTATTACAAGAGTGTTTGGATTTACATTTTGGCAGTGATCATTTGACTATGCACCTTGAAGTTGCACTAACTTGTTTAGTGTTTGAGTAACCTACTTCTACTTATGACTATATCATTATTTAGAGGTCAAAGAAGCAGCTTCATACTAGTTGTAATAAAACTGATCATCAAAGGGTAGCGTTAAATTTCTTATATACCCATATTCTATCTATTACCTCCTTAAATAATCAAAATTTGCTGAAGCATCAACACCATCAAAAGTGAATATTACAGCTAAAACCCTGTTTTTTCTCACTTCCATCATGCATTTTTTTGATGTGTTATGGTTTTTCCTGCCCTGATCTATATGTTCCAAGAAATATGAAATGTCCTTTGATATCACAGAAAGCCGGAGATCTGCAATAGACATTTTGTTGAAGGCAGCCGGATACCTTGATTGTGCAGTAAGGAACATACTTCCACAGTTGCCTCCTGAACTCAGGTTCATATACACAAATTCTAGTATTTAGTTAGTGTTATGTATGTGCTTTATAGGAATATTATTTGATAGAATATTTGCTTTTCTTTTTAGGAGAGACCTGCCAGTGGACCTTGCTGAAGGAGTTTTGAGAGCACTCTGCCTTCAAGCACTAGGGCAGGTATAATCCGAACCAAATTTGCTTCAGATTGAACATTTGACATCCTTCCTGTTATTTATTGTAAATTGTTAGGTATTAGATAAATATTAGCGATGTCTTTGAGATAAATATGGTTGATTTATTGTTAGTGGATAGGTATTAATTTCATAGATTAGGATTGGTATTAACGTATAAGCAGGATAGGAATCATGATAAAAATCTATATAGATAGGATTCAGGGTTCAGTAATGTTTATGTTTGATTCAATTGAATAAAGTTGAGAATAAATTGGACCTCACTGGAGAGGCAGACAGTCTCTCGAACATTGGCCAAAGCAAATTATTGGTTTATTGCGTATTTTTGTTCCTTAGAAGTGTTCAGGTACTGGCATAAATTTAGCTCAGAACATGCTTTAAAATTTTAACTCTTTGTTGTTTTGAACATCCTAAACACATGTTTATTGTTTTTCAATCTGAATATTTCACCGCAAAATGAAGTTGCTAAAAGTAATAATGGTCAGTCCTTTTAATCCTTTCCAAATGCATATAGGCCATCTAATCCATATGAAGCATGAACCAAGAAGTGGAATATCTGGTTATTGGATGTTGATCATGTGTGGGGATATAGATGTTACAAATATTTGAGGTGGCAAAACAGGCAGGTTAGATAGGTTGTTGGATAGCTGGTCAAAATGGGTACTTTATAAGCCTAAGTCAAAACGGGTTGACCCACAAACACTTGCTGTCCTTTTATAGAAAAGTTATACTATTTAATGGGTACTTTATAAGCCTAAGTCAAAACGGGTTGACCCACAAACACTTGCTGTCCTTTTATAGAAAAGTTATACTATTAAATGTATTAAATGTGATTACAAAACTATATTATTGAAAGCATAATCTGTTGAACGATCTATGAGGTTTGTAAATATTAGAATACACTTCGGCGACTTTCGACCCGTTTAACCCATTTGACTAATTTCCTTTTTAGCTACTTCTCCCTATTTTATCTGTTTGACTGTTATCAATAGAACACAACTTGAATTGACCCGTTTTCATATAAATGGGTTGAAATTACCACCTCTAGTTATAATCCTACATCTATACAGTTTCTGTCTCCATGTATATCGTTACTTGATGAGTTTCCTGGTCCCTGAGCTTGTTGATGATTGGCCTGTGAAAGTGTGAAGGAACCCTGTGAAAGTAAAAAAGATAGTGCAAGGATCCATGCTGAACCTATAGATGATCTTCTAAACTTATCCTCGAAAGATACAGAAAATGTTGAGGTAATTATTTTGGAAATCTGACCTTTTAATAGACAACTGCTGCCAGAATGTGACACTGAACGTTCCTAAGGTCTAAGGAGGCATGATGCTCATCTTTCTTTGATCAAACCTTTCGGCTACTGCTAAGTAATGCATAATTGAAACACATTCAGATTCTGATTTTATATCGGACTCATTTCTTTTGAGGATTCAGCTTCTAATTTTAAATTGTGTAAATTCCCATGGATTTGAACTTATTAAGTTATCTGTTATTTTATTTGTATGAAGTTATCAATTAGGGATCTTGATTACTGTATTCTAGAACCATGTTTGGCTGATTTTGTAGCTTAGCATTGTCGTACAAAATGTACGATTGATACATGCACTTTTGTTAAGGAAAAAAACAAAAGGCCGACTTATTCCCTTAACAAATAGAATATATTCTAAGCTCTTTCTAGAAACTCATTGTATCTAGTGTTCATCAAAGTGGACTAGAGTGATGTGCATGCACGACTGGCACCCAATTCACAAGAAATCACAACCACAAAATGTTGCTATACATACACCAACATCATGCTTGCAAATTGCCAAATAAAATAAACCACAGTCGAAGCTACAAATTAATCAACATAAACTAAACCTCTTACAACAAAGCCAGGTTAACAAGGGTTAGCCCTATCACTAGTAAATCTAATAGAATAACATCATTCTATACCATGGTGTTACCCTCATATAAACAACATGAATATGTTAAAGCGCTATCCACGATAGTCTTTACTAGAACACAACACCTAAAACCCTCCTCAGCCCATAACATTTGGGCACCCTTCTATTGTTATCCTAAGAAGCACATTGCATATGCGTCAACTGTAAAGCTGGTGAGTTCAAGTGGGTTAATACACAAAATAACACCAAAAACATATGATAAACAATCATACAACATGTAAAATAAATCTAGTACATTTGTAACATACTTTTATTTCTTTCATAGAACATAATCTTACTCCCTATATTTTCGTTTTCCAAAATGAGCATAAATAATTTTCTGGAAGACCGGATGTCACACACTCCTCGAGTAGGGGTTTGTGATTTATACTTATTTAAAGTTCCATCATAGTATTTGCCCTCCGATTATGGTAACCATGATGTGATTGGTAATCTTGCTTGGTTATTTATACAACACTATATTAAGAGACAACTATGTAGGTCATCACTCATCACCTTATTCCCCCAATGTACAAGCATTTCTTCCACATTAATTTTTACGTTTTAGTGTGAAATATGAATAAAAGAATAAGAAATAAGGAAAACATATCCCATTCATTGTTTCTCTTTACCTTCAAGAATGGATCCAGTTCCCCGTTTATGATATTATAAGATATCTGGTTATCCCATCTCAAAACTGCAATTTTTATGACTTCAAAAAGCACTATCACAGCAGTTATTATCTTGCTCCAAAAGTTCTTTCATCTGCCACGTGTATGTTTTCTATATGATAAGAATGAAAAGATCTGGGGTTGATTACCAATATGCACTACTTTCTTTTACATGTATTATACTTTATTACATCTAGACTAAAGGTTTGCTATGTCTTATCTAATACTGATAGAATTCTATATGTTGTGTTTTAATCAGGGTGTCGACATACAACTTGGGCTTGCAATAGATAGTACGAAAGCGACTCTTGCAGTGAAACGAAGACTTGCTTGTGAGATGGTCAAGTATTGGCAGCAGGTAATTGTTTTATGATGTTTTCTAAAGTACAAGTAATTGAGCAGAATATATTTGATGTTTTGAGCTCAAACAATCTGTTCCCAGCCTTATTAATTTTTAGGTTTCATCCCATATGTTCCAATGTACAATGTTCATGAAATTGTTATGACGCATTACTAGTAGTGTGACAGATACTTTGATATAACAAATTTTTTACCACTTTCTCAATTATGTATAAAAGCAATTGTCAAAAGGTGTCATTGCCATTATTCTCATCAACTCATCATTTTTAGAATATTTCAGCAGGTCTAATTAGTAAATACACTTCTTCTTCCTTTTTTTTTTTTTTTTTTGCTTTCTGATCTTCTCCAAATGGGTCGGTTTGGACTGTGTATCATCTCTAACGTGTTAAATGGGTAAATAAAAAAGTTTAGCTTAAAAAGGAAATGGTCAAGTGGTTAAAGAGGGCTAAAGTCACTCAAGGTGTATATTTATTGCATATAACCTCCTAAATCCCTTTCTTTTTTAAAAAATATTATTATTGTAATAATACAGTTTTCGTAGCCATAATTAATATGCTTATAAATTAAAAAAAATCCAAAATACAAAGTTGGACTGAAAGTGCTCCACACTCCACAGTCAAGCAGATGCGAAGGTAGCACATTAAGGGGAAACATGTTAAAAATATTTGTATAATTCTTTCTAGTCGAAGTTTCAGTAGCTTCTTACTAATTATTAAGGTTTATAATCTTTTGTTTTGCCAACAATTGAAGACTAATAATTAACACATTAAAATGGAAGTATTTTGAGCTACAGGTAGAAAAAGTTCCCTTCTCTCTTTCTCTTTTGTTTTAATTGTTTTAAACTTGCCTCTTCTTTTTGCTTCAGTTTGTCTTGACCTAACACCCGACTCTGTAAATTGTTAATGATCCACGTTCTTGAGGAGAGATCATCACAAATTGTTAATGATCTAGAAGAAAGTTTATAATTTTTTTATACAGAGAGAGAGAGAGAGAGAGAGAGAGAGAGAGAGAGAGAGAGAGAGAGAGAGAGAGAGAGAGAGAGAGAGAGAGATTAAGGTATTCTTGTTATCACCCAATATTAATAGTACAAGATAATCAGCTTAGCTTCATATGTTCCTCTGCAGTTTCTGGTTTCAAAAATTTGTTATTGTAGAAAAGGACAGCTCAATATATAACCGGTGTGCATTTGTCTATATGCATATGTATGTGTGTGTGTTCGTCATTTCATTTCATTAGATTATTTCTCATCCATCATTTATCATATCAGTCCTGACATTTTATTAATCATCTATATTTTATTTAGGGTACTATTGACTTCAGTGTCTCACTAGATAGAAACGTGATCGAGGCATATATAATTGTTAAATTTCATTGTTTTAACATTTTTTTGGCAGGCCCAAGATAATATTACAAACCTTCCTCTAGCAAATGGTTGGGGTGAGAAACACCGATTTTACGTCAAGTGGAAATACATTGAAGCCAAGGTACCATTTCTGTTTACTTCCTATACTTGTACTTACAGCTCAAACTCAACTATACAATTGATTGAGCTCCGAAAAAGGTGGATTGAGATACTCTGGGAATGGAAGAAACTATAGTTGTTGTTGTCCAGAGGAAATTAATTGATACCTAATGACGGCATCCACTGTCCATATTTAAGTATACGAGGTACCTCTTCATGGAGCTTCATTGAAGTTTGGTAAAATTAAAACATCTCAGTGTTATAGGAAGCACTCGTAATCTGACTTGCCATAATGTCTGTAGATAGAAGTTGTGACATAATTAGGTGTCCTACCAGTTTCATGTGCTTCTCTAGGCTGTTAAGAGGCTTTCATTTTCGGCCAGTAAGATTGTTGTTCAAAATCTTAGGTCCCCCTTGGCTCGCGGAATGAAATTTGTAGGAATTGGAATTTACTTATAAGTTATAAAGTATAAGGAACTTGGATTACGAAAGAATGAATTAAAATCTTATTTAACAATCAAAATCTATGATTTAAAGAAAGTTTCATTCCAAGCTATTTGTAACAAAATTTATATTTTAACATTTCACAACTGACAGCCTTAGCCGATCCTAAACATCATTTCATACCCCACCACCCCACTAACAGTAAACACACTAGTAATTGGACTTCAAATTCCCATTCATTCAAATTTCATTCTACAAGCGAAACAGGACCTTAGACCTTAGATAATCAATGATTTGCAGCTTCTCAAGAGAAAAGAATTATCTTATATTGGCTCTACTAGATGACATTCTTCATTCTTGTCATATGGTGTTGCATTTCCTAAATGTTGCAGCCCTTGTGATCAAGATGTGTCTAAATATACCTTGTGAATAATCCGTTTTCCCTGATCAGCTTATAAAAGCCCTTGTAATAATTCATTTCTCGAAATCACCGAACTGGCTCATATTATTTTTGAAGCAGCTAATATGCAAGATGGAGGCATGCATGTTACATTTAAGAAAAAGATTTGCAAAAAATACGTGCTATGCAGAAGATGGGATTTCTTTTCCGTATTTTTGTCACTTGACGGAAATTTCTTTATGCAAATTCTAGGCAGGTGCCTATTATTATCATGGCTTGATTCTTGACGAAGGTAACACCGAGAAATCACATGGAATGGCTGTATCTGCTTTACAAGCAGCAGATGAGTATCTGAAAGAAAGCAAAAGGGCATGTGAAGCTTTCAATACAGCAGTTCCTATTTCAAGGTAAAATTCTTGATCTGTCAATAGATCCCTAATGAAGAAAATTTTAAGCCTTATTTTGTAAATATACGCAGATTTGCATACAAATGTGTATTTAGATTCCTTATGCTTGTAGACAGCAGCAGTCCAGCAGACGCTAGTTGATATCATTTTTCAGCAACCAACTTTCAAGAATGTCAATTTTAGTCACTTTGTGCGCTTCTTCTGCGTTTTGTCCCTCAACTATTTTCTTTTAGTTTCATTCTTGTGAAAAAGTGACCAATAACCAAATTTACCAGTTAGTTTGTCGGCATGGCATCTGGTGTATACTTCTGCCAGCATGACTCGTCACATCCATAATTGATTGAAGTTGCTGATGTGGTAGGTGCATTTACGGACGAAAATGCAGGGAAAATTTTTTACCATGGGACTAAAATGGATATCTTTTATAGTTAAGAGACTAACATGGACATGTGGGTTTTACACCTAGATTTCCAAGTCAGCAAAGTAAACAGTCAAATGTTGGTCAATCCTTCACATAATTATATCTAGAAAACTAGTTGAGGGACAAAAATATTAATAAGAAAACAAAATGGACATTTTTTATTATAGTTGGTTGCCAAAAAATAACGATATCCCCAGTAATAAAATGATGGACTTCATCTATAAGGAATCAAGAATTATGATACTTTACAAAACAGCACTATGGATACACAAGTTATGATTAGCTACTGGAATACTATGTTTTCATACACGAAAAATGTGGACTATGGATCCCATTTTGTAAACCTAATATTCTTCAAAAATTATTTTGTGAACTCTTTTCTTTTCCACAAGTTCCTGCTTTATTTCATCAAATTTGTCAATGCCGATTATGTTTTTTTTACTGAGAGTAGAATTACTTGATATTGTGGTCTTCTTCATTGTTTTTATCGTTCATATTTACAAAGTCTAGAATAACTATGGAAGTAAATAAATTGGTATATTTTTTAATCTTGATTTTACATTTATATGCAGAACTCCACCTCTTTGGGGAACTATGAAGTATCTCTCGGAAAAAATTCCTAAAGACACTTCTAGCAAGGTGCGGATCAACAGGGATTTATACACCTATGAAAAGTAAGTCTTGTGCTGGGTACATCTTGAGGTTTTCTACTTTTTCCTCATGCATATATACATATACTGATATACATATAACGCACGTATACTTTTTATAATAAATGAATACATACATACATAGATCAATACCGGCCCTGAGGGCGCTCAAAAGGGGTGACCGCCCAGGGCTCTCAACGTAAATAAAGTACGGTTGATTTGTTTATAACTTATGGACGGAATAAAAACAAAAAGTGTGTTAGTACACAAATGTGTGTGTGTGTGGGCGCGCGTGTATATTTTATGCGTGTGTATGTGTAGGGCCCTTTTATACATTTTCGTCCGGGGCCCCAAAAATCAATGGAACGGCATACAAACATGTGTTATGTGAACATACATCCTCCCTTCATGCATATGCATATGTATATTGAACAAATATATATTAGAAAATACACAATATGCATAGTTTAAAGTACTTTTTTTCCAAATGGTAACAAGATTACAACTGTTCGAAAATAATTATAGTTTTTATACTTGATGAGGAACGAATTAAAATAACAACTTATCTTTGAGGTTATCATGACAATTTTACTATAGTTAAGTTGTTTCAAAGGGTAACACACCCTTTAGGGGCCCACTGACTGGTCTCACGACCAGTATGTAGGAGGTAAATCGCATAACCCATAGTCAAGCATGGCCGGACCCAAATAGATTTGAGGGGTGGCACGCGCCACCGATCCTTCTGCCAATAACTTTATTTCGTAATGTAATTTTTTACGATTTTTTGTTTGTGCAACCGGTGGTTTTTTGAACGTGCAACCGTGCTTTTCAAGTATTAAAACAATTTAATCAAAAAATGTTAAAAACATTCAATCAAATAAATAAATATGTAGTGTAAGTATTTATAATTTAATGTAACAAATAAAAAAAATAATGAATTAATAGTATAAAACTCAAAATTAAATACTCAATAAGCCATAGTTATTTATAATTTTGGTTCATTTTATAAAACCCAATACCATTATTCTTACTTAATCTCAAATCTTATAAAATTTCAATTAATTTTGTCGTTGATCCTACGAATCTGATTAACAAAATTATAAAATCGAAAACATGGCTCAAAATTGTGACACCGGCGACCAAAAATCCTGGGTCCGCCACAAGGTCAAGAGACATGTTTTAGGATTTGATCCCTAGTAGTCCACTATTGATTCCATGTCCCCAACCATAGCCACTAGACTACTATCGCAGAGACAGTTGTTTGAGTTTCAGTTAAACATCTATTGTGTAATACATAAGCATTACATAAATACATATTACGTTCGTTTTTATAGTAATTTAAATTAAATATATATTTAATATGTGTATCATTTTGAAGGTCTTGACCAGATCTTTCTAATGACAATATGACATTATATATTTATATGGTGGCTACTTATAATCTTATATCCTTGGAAACTACTAGTTTTCTAACTATTTGGTTTATTTGTTTTTTTTTTCCCTTCAAACCTATTATTATTATTATATTTTATTTTGCTAATGTGATGAAAAATGATTGTAGAATCATGGAAACAGCACCAACGCTACCTGATTTTGCGTTAGCCCTGAAGCCAGATGAATATCAACTTCCCGACGTCGACTCCTCTTGGAACCATGAAAACATCAACAAAGGGCAGATTGGCAACAACAAAGATTAAAATAAGAACGAATACGGAAAATCATGTGGGTGAAGCTTGCAGTCAAAACATGGACAGTATCGCTTCGTAAGTTGTCACTTCAACGACTCCATTTTTTTTATGAATCATTTTGTCGGTGAGTTTGTTCAAAAGCGTTATCATCATCGTTCATAATAGCAATGTATGTATGTATAAACTATAAACACACCAACAAGTGTTTAATATGAAATATGAAGATTGTACAATGTTGAGATCTTTGTGTAAGGCAAAGACCATTTGTTTTTTTTTTTTTGTTTTTCTTTTAGATGTGGTGGCATCATAATAATAATATATATCATACACTTGATAAGGTGAATGAATGATATGTTCTTTGTTTTTTTTTTTTTTTTTTTTTTTTTTTTGTGTTATGTGAAATATAAGAAGATAGCAATAGTTACAACGGTTATTATACCGATCATGGTGATGTCTAGGGATGGCAAAAAAATCCTCGAACCCGATTGGGAAACCCAAAACCCAAACTTTTCGGAACGGTTTAGGGGATCTTATTGGGTTTTTTATCGGGTACAGGTCGGGGATGGGGATATAACCTCATTTCCCGACGTGGATGAGACCGGAGATGAGAAAGAGGATTAAGAAGCGGGGACTTGATGTCATGTAACAAGTAAGTCATCGTATCTTTTTACCGAAATTGTTTGATTATTATAACTTTCCAAATAGAATGTTTTGATAAATATGACAATTCAAGAGTTTATAAGGATATATTTTGTCAGTCATATTTTGCAGAACCATCAATTTTAGTCTGTAAAAAGTTCTTAAGTAACTTATTTGATATTAATATTGACGAAATATATGAATAGAAGTGGTCCATTTTAATTTTTAATTAATAAAATGGACGTATCTAAAAAATAATTATAAATATATGACATTATAGATAATAATAATTATTATAGTCTGTTTATAAAAGTTGCAAGTTACAGTAAGTAATAAAATTATCATTATCAAAATAGACTAACAGTAAAAATAAAGAAATTTGCAAAAAAGATCCCAAATGGATATTTTTGCGATTAAAATCCTCACTTTTTTTATTGCATAAACCTCTAACTGACTAAAACGTATCAAAACAAAGTTTTTTTTCAAAAATAAATGACGCACAACCTGATGATTTGGTTGCAATCATCTCCGATGAATCTTATTTCCAATGAACTTGACATGTTTGTGTTTTATGATTCAAATTCACATTTTTGTTGATTTTGTTTGTTTAAATTTGTGTTTTTTTGTTGGAATGTAAATTTTTTGATGAAATTCTGATGGCCACTGGTGACGGTGGACTGTGACTTTCAACTGGTTATAACCGATAGTTTTTCATTTTTGTGAGATTTTACTGGTTGTGGATTTTTTTGCAATAAAAAAGTGGTTCCTAAAAATAAATTACTAATAGTTAATAATATTTGCGTTTAATAAAAAAAATTAAAAAAAAAGGAAAAAAAAAAAGTGGCTAAAAACCGTGACAAATCATGTCTTATAGCCCATTTTGGGTCATGTCAAAATCGGTCGGGTGTAAATTTGCTATCATCAAAATCAAAAGGAATCCAATGATACCAAAAATGGAAGGCAGGAAAGAAATGGAAATAGAATGAGATATTTTAAAATTTGTATAAATTTTATTGGGAATGAATAGGATGAAAATTTGTTTGATTCTTACTCATATCGTTTTCTTCGAAAATTGGAAAGAAAAAGAAAAGAAACAAATCCCACTCTTTTTTTTTTTCCTTTCTATCATTTGTTTTTCTCTCAAATGGAACACAACTTAAACAAAAGAAAACCTAAACTTTAGATGGTGTTTGGATTTGCGTTTAAAAAATGTTGTCGCGTTTTGGAAACTAATAATCAGATAATAGTTGTAACAAAAAGTGATGCCGGAAATGTAGTGTTTGGTTTAGCTTCTGCTGTCTGCTATCGTAATTATCAAATAATCAATTTTTAAAGTATTTGGATTTGCGTTTTAACTTGTAAAATGGCTAAATAATCATTTATTAAGCAAATAAGCTACATTTTTTAACTTATGAAAAAGTGTGGTTAGATTAACTCTAAACGCAAATAATCATTTATTAACGTATGCAATCCAAACACTTTAAACCAATTATTTGTGTTATTGTAACATAATAAACTAATAATCTCGTTCATAACGCAAAACCAAACACCCTCTTAATACATTTTCAAGTTTTGTGGTGACATAAAAAATATTTGGATTTTGGTGTTGTAAAAAAAATTATGTTGCATAATTTATTTAATGAATGAAGGGTTATATTATAATTTTGTTACATACTTTTTTTATTTTCTCGTTATAATATTACTTTTTTCATAACATCTAAGTTGTCTCACATTGGTTGTTATCAATATTTAGTGAGGATTCACCATTACTTTATACTTTTAGACATTTGTAGTAATACTTTTAACTTAGTTCCGTGAGAACGTGCACTTCAAAATTTGTGAATTTAATGCATAAAATTATGCATTTGATACTAAAATTTATATATTTGATAAATTTATGCATTTCACATAAATATATATGAATATCATGATAATTTTGTTAACTTTATATACGAATATGTGCATTTAATGTTCAAATTTGTGATTTAGTGTATAATTTAATGAATTTAGATTTTAAAGGTATTTTTAATGTTATATTATGATACTTATTAATATTGAAGACTAATATTTTAAATTATAAATTTAATTTTTAATTTTGTGCATCTTTAGTGATTCTCACGTTCTCACGAAATCGAGAGGTTCTCACCTCAACACAACCTTACATTTATTAACGTTTTATATCTCTTATATTGAATCATGGGACATGATTGAAAATACTTCTTAAATCATAATAAAAATAAGGTTTATTATGAAAAAAACCAACATGTTTTTACGTTTTTTGCATTTTCGTCCCTTAAAAGTTTTTTTTTCTAGAAAAATTCTCAAGTTAAAATTTTTTTTCTCGAATTGGTAAAATTAGAGCCTGATTTAATTAGTAAATCAGGTTTTTATAAATTGAAAAAAACCGGGTTCTAATATCCAGATTTCATTAAACCAAAAAGAAAAAAAAATAACTTGAGGACTTTTATGGAAAAAAATAACATGGAGGGACGAAAACAAGAAAATATGTTAGCTTTTTTTCACAATAAACCCATAAAAATAAGACAAAAAATATGTTTCTAAATGATAAAGATGAGCACATAAATAAAATGATTGGTGATATCAATGAGCTATATATCCATTTCTGTCTTTTAGTTTGGTGTTGAAACTTATGACTTATCTTTTAATTCAACAACCTTTGGTACTATTAATTGTCTTTTCATGATTGATACAATGACCCATAGATTTTAGGTTAATTAAATCAAGTCAAAAGCTAATATAAAATTGATGATGAGTTGGTGGTGGGTAGAAGTTGATTGTCTATAATTATATAATAAAGTACTTATGTTATTGTTTATGAACTTTTTTTTTTTCATTTATATCACTTTGTATGTAATAATCTTTTTGTACCACTTAATTAGTGTATCTTCAAATTTCGTTTAAAATAAATGAATTTAAATATATATAAATGAAAATATATATGTGTATATATATATATATATATATATATATATATATATATATATATATATATATATATATATATATATATATATATATATATATATATATATATAGAGAGAGAGAGAGAGAGAGAAGATAGAGAATATGGTTCACGATAGAATCACATCTATCAGTAGAACCGATACAACCAAACCTATTTTTTTAAAAAAAATTTTTATAGATTTGTTTAAACTAACATTAAAAGTTCATATTTGAAAATTCACATGACATACATCCACATCAAATCACCGTTCATTCACATTCACAATACAATACATTCACATGTCATTTTAGAATCTTACAAAACTCGAAATCATTGTGTTCATCGGTCATCATTCATGTTCATCTTTTATATATACATCGCGAAACATCCTCCCTTATAAACATAATTTAAACTCCGATCAACATACAAACCCAGTATTAATATTATAATTAATGTTCCAAGCATAAAACATGTCGTATTTACATCATCACTAAAAGCATAAAATATATATAAGTCTACAAGGACATTATCTATCTATTACAACATAATTATTTATTACAACATCTTCGATACCCAACCCCAAACCTACATTATCCTCGTATTTACCAAATAGCTTATTGTCAAGACCGTCCCTTACGGGGCAATCCTGAATGACTAGGTCCCAAGGAGCAATACAGCATCAATCAAAACTAAGATAGATTTAATAAAATGCGGAATTAAGTCATTACAGAAATTAGGATTATTATACAATAAGTTCAAATCAAAACTACAAAAGGGCACCAGGACACTAATCTAATACATAATCACAATACGTAGCACAGATCTACCCAAACTACCACCACCATTGTCTTCAATCAATACCAATTGCAGATTCAGTAGTGGTCTAATGACTTCAAATTCAAGCGTGCAGATCCTAAAGACTTGGGTCAGCTGGACCTTTTCCTTTGATTAAACCTGTAAAATGATTCAACAACAACTGTAAGCGGTGCTTAGTGAGATTATAGATTTAACAGTTAACATGCCATGACAATTTTAAGCAGAGACTTGACTTTTGACTTTGACTTTGACTTTAAGCGCGATTTTGACATGACTGCCGCTATCAGCCAGACATTGTGAGACATAGGACTTAAGATCGGATGATGTTTAATCCCACGCACACGCTTTAATTGTGGGGGCCAACCACATACTGGGCTAGCTACCAGTAAGACAACATGGGCAAATATCGGAGTAGACTTAATCACAGACTGACATGGACTTTCTCAAACTTGAATTATGCGAAAGCATACGAAAGCATTGATATCAAGGCAATTGGCATTCAAAGTAATGAATCAAGATAGCAACAATAATATATCCAAGACTAATTCAGACTGTAAAGACAAGTGTGCATGATGATATATTAAAAGCTATCATGATCCACAGGGCATCACCGTACCAAGGTGTGCACAGGTCACATTCTAGCTGAGCATATGGACTTTCAAATAAAGCTAGAACAACAATATGTCTCACAGAAAGACAAGCATGTATACAGTTATATCTATAACTCACAGTTACTGTTTTATTGCATGGCTGTTGACTTTGACTTTACTGACTTTGGCTCTGACATGCTTCTCTGACTTTGGCTTGGCTTTAGTGACTGAGCTTGACTTTAATTACTTTATCTTGACTTTTCTGGCTTGGCTTTACAGATTTTGACTTTATAACATAGTTCAGATTTAGCTGAACCTGTTATTTGCATGACAATTCAATTTACATAAGCTTTTATGTCATTACACAACATAATTGTGTATTTCTGTTAAATTCTCGGACTTTCGGTAGCTTATGTATGGACTTATTGCATTATTGACTTCTCGTGTCATTTCAGACTTTGTTAAATTCTCAATTAAACTCTTGACTTAGCTTTGACCCGATTTAATGACTTTATGATCTTATATGCATTTTCATGTTTTTCATGGACATGTGTGACCTTATTTTGGTCTTTTTTTGGATTTCAATTGCACTTTAAGACCCATATGAACGCATATGATGATATATTATGCATAATTAGACACTAATCAATTTACATAAGTGATTTAGGTACCTTATAACCTGTTTATATAAGTTTTAATTTATATATGATCATGGCAAATACACATGGTGCATTATGAACATCATTACACTTTCAAATGTAATTTATGACTTAATTCACATATTTCACGTGTAAGAATGTATTTATCTCATATTGCCTCTATTTAAGATATAAACCAAGTGTTGTGACTTATAAGTCTTGAATTTATTGAACATAAACACATGCTTTTCTTTGTTTCTTATGGAAATGACTAACATTCTTATTGAATTGCTCATAATTCTCACAGAAGTATGCTTTCTTAACAATTAATATCATGGCTTTGAATTTGATCACACTCACGTATGTCTTTTATTTATTTATTTATTTATTGATCACTCCTACACATGTATATATGTATATATATTTATACTCTCTCATTTATATATATACGCATGCATGTTTGGATATTAATTATATGGTTGCTAATGTCAAAACCCACAGAACATATGTTCCGTATTTATTAACTTACACCCCACACACATATGCACTTTATATTAAATACACAATAAAAGTTGATGCTTTCTATTCCTGTTTTGTGCAGAATACATCCGAGACCAAAAGAAAAGAATAAAGGGGTTGTTGAAATGTGTTGCTTTTACACACACAGCACCTACTCACACTTGATTTATGAAACTTAAAGGAAAGGCTATGAAAAGAAATCGGCTACTGTTGCATCTACTTTTGTTTCAGCTATATATATACATACATAAGTTGCTAATTCTGATTTTGTTTTGACAGCTCATAGAACAAAGGCTGTTGTTAGGGACTACACACACATGTATACAACCGAGATTTTAATGTATATATGTATATCCAGGCTGTTTCTGTCACCTTCAATCAACACACACACACAACGTTATTTCTGTTTTTTTTTTACTGCACAACACACACACACACATGAATTAGAAAGGAAATGGTTGATGTGGACTGTTCTGCTTTCTGCTTTACTTTCTCTGCAACACACACACACATCACAAGCACACACATAAGCTGCAATATATCAGAACTTATATAGAAACAGAAAAGAAAAAGGCTGCTGCAGTAGGTTTCGGTACAAGAGAATTACCGAAACCATAAAGGTTTCGGTACTTATGTGTTTTCCAGCATGGTTTCGGTAGCTGTAACTGGTGGGTTTCAGTAGTTCTACATATGTTTCGGTATTCTATTGCTGTTTCGGTAGGGCTATTACCGAAACCTGATGGTTTCGGTATTAGTTTTGGGGTCTCGGTACTATTTCAGTATACATGCAAACACACAAATACACACCTGCACTTCTTAACTTTCTGTTTTTCTTTTTGAATCTCAGCAACAAAACAAGCGATTAATGGATGATTTATAAAGCTTCATGAACTACAAATACATTTATGGCCTGATCTTTTCGACTCAAAACATGAAACAGTGACCATTTTAAGTTTCTATAAATTTTATTTGATCCTCAAATTAAACATCTAAAATGCTAGAATCATTAAATTGATACATAATAAAGACATGCATGTAGTTTAATTTAAGTTTTAAACATGCTTTGGTGTTAAATTTTGAGTTTTAAAGATTGATAAACATTTATAATTTCCCCCAGAAGTCGTAGTTTTTATTTTGCCACAAGGAAAAAGTAGAAGATAGTTTTACCTTAAATCCTTGTAGAAATCATTTGCTTGATGAATCTTTTACTTGAATTCTTGATTTAATTCAATTTGGGATGAACCTTGTAGAAGAACTCGTGAACTTTGAGAGAATTAGAGAGAATTTTAAATCTCTTTGTTCTTGAAACAATGATAAGATGATTTCATTTGGGTATTATTAACACAAGTTTAACTTTTCACATTTTGATCACAAAACTTGTATTTATTTTATATTACAACTTAACCCTAAAAGTTGCATATCTTTTATTTCTTCACTTTAGACATAACCAACTATATAACTAAACACATTTAACTTGTCTGAATCACATAATTAACACATTTGTTTTATTATGACTCATTTTAATCTTGACATAATTTTCAGTAATTTAAACTGAATTTACTTGGTTAATAATGTAATTGATTTATATTTAAATCCGTTTAATTAACGTTAAACTAGTCGTTAAAGTAAAGCAAAGTTTAGGTTGTTACAGAATGGGCTCCACCACGCATAACTTCGTCCCCGAAGTTGTCTATGTTCAGATAAATGTAATTTAGGAATTTCAAAGTAGCTATGAATTCCCATATTCTGACATAAACATTCTGGTGATTATTGAATGAGCACCATCTGTATGTATTTCATGATTTCTTGCCTCTTTGGCTTTTATAATCATTACATTTACTGATTTATCAATATCAACAGCTTATTAGCTGACTTATGCGATGTTATAAGTAAATTTTAGGATTTCTGCTTATCGCTTATACTTTTTACTGTGTCAACTTACGCTTTGAGATTCAATATAACTTTCAATTAATTCGGATATCAATTTGAATAACAGCTCAATATATTAGTTATCTCGCATCTCTTTTCGTTTAATCTTAAACCTGTTGTGGCTTTTTGAATCTCACATTTGTTCTATTGAACATTTTCATTCATTGATGATGTTATTATCATCAATCGCTTAACAGACTTTTTGGTTTGCGCTGACAAATTTCAAGACTTGAGATGACTATTCATTTGTAATCCCTGAGTCCAGGGTTACTTTATTTTGCTTCAGCCAAGACTTTTATTGACAAGACAATGAAATATGAATTCCATATTTACATGTGTTTAGACTTATAGTTGACTTTCATTGGTCCTTCAAGACCAATCTCTTAATTCTTATAAGAATTTCTCTTTATTTCTCGTTTGACTCTAGCTTTGTGCTTCTGAGTTCTTTGATTTCAATCAAATTTGTCATTGAGTGCTTGACAATCTGGTACATAGACCATCTTCTCATTTAATTTCGTTAGATTAACAATTTCTACCTCTGCCTGCCTCATTACGAGACACACTGTAATCTTTCAGATTACAAGGCTTTACGAAAAAGGTTGTATTTAGGATCCAGTTTTGGGTTTCCTTAAAGCTTTTGAATCACACATGATTCAAACACTGATACCTATATAGCTTATAGGTAGAATTTCTTATTAGAAAAGGCATTTATGTTATAGCTTCATCTGATACAACCTATATGTCATCCGCATATTCACTATCGATGACAAAGCTGTACAGTTGAACTAATGACTTGTTTTGAAATCACAAGTCGATTTAAATCAAGAATAGAAAATCTTTCTCCTGATCTCCTTAGCGATCCTATTTTTAAAATGTTTCTATGGAATCGGAATGAGGTCGAGATTGAAGACAACCTATTGGTAGTTGTCTCAATATCAAGGATAGTAGGAAACTATGCAAGTGACAGGGTTAATTCACATGAAAATGTTGTAGAGATGAAAGAACATTTTGTAGTTGAATCAAACGATAAAATATTGGTATTTAAATTTTACAAACGTACTCATGGCTGCATTTGGCATTTCCTCTGTTTCTTCGGCTGTGATATGAGAGGCACGGGCTTTGGCTGATGGAGTTGCAGCAGTGCTCTTCATTGTTGAACCTCCGACATACGACACGGATTGACTGTTGCTTCTCATTGGACATTGATAATTAAAGTGTCCCGGTTTTCCACACGTGGAACAACCAAGACCCTTCGTTGGGCATTCCTCGCTACTATGACCGATTTTGCTGCAAACATAGCATATCACATCAATTGGATTACATAACCCAATATGTGATTTCCTACACCTTTTGCACACTCGTTGTTCTGATTGAATCGCGTAAGACTTGGCCTTCTGAGGAGAGCTATATTGGTTAGTTTCAACAGACTGGTTCTTTCCTGTCTTGAAGAATCTACTGAACCGTTGTTTCTTTGGTGGAGAAGGACATGTAGGACTGATCTGAGTTGCGCTTAGTTGTTCACCATACTCTCGATATTCGCTTTCAATTTGTCTGGCTGCTTCCACCATCTCCAAGTACGTCTTGTATTTGTTACCACTCATCGGCTGACGATACTTTGGGTTCAATCCTCTACGAAAACGATTCATTTTTCTTTCTTCTGTGGCTACTTGATAAGATGAATAGCCACACAATCGCGAGAACTCGTGCTCGTATTCATCGACCGTCTTGTCGCCTTGAATCAGTTGCATCAATTGAACTTCCAGTCTATCTTGCTGATCTGCGGGACAATACTTAGCGTTGAACATGTCAAGGAATTGCTCCCATTCAAGTGTTTGGATGACGTCCTCTCCGTAAATACTCGTCTGTGTCTTCCACCATGCGCGCGCAGCTCCGACAAATAAGGCAGTAGCGAACTTGACTCTTTGTGATCTGAACACTCAGAGATATTGAAAATCTCTTCTGAGTGACAAATCCAGTCCAATGCCTGGATAGGGTCTACAGTACCTTCAAATGTCAAGGCACCACTAGACTTAAAGTCTTTGAATCGGCAGCCTTTTGGCTGATCAGTTTGGACATTATCAATGGATTTATCAGTATCAGACTCATTATCATGGATTTGCTTATCCTTTCTTTTGTTCTTTTTATCAGCCTTACGCTTTGCTTCAGCCTCATCACGAGCCTGAAACTGTTCTTGGATTATCTTGACTTGTTGTTCATGTTGTTGTGCTAACAGTTGTTGTATCATCTCAAACAGTTGCTGAGGCGTGACATTATCAGGAATTCCTCCTTGTCCAGACATCCTTACTGAAATATAAAAATTCAAGTGACTTTCAGTTAATAGACTTAGTGACTATGTACCCTTTTCCCCATCCTAACAGTCTGTACGTCCTATCTTAGTTCAAGCCACCTAGCATGATTGACACTTTATGTATTGCCTAAGTTTGAGACCAAGTATTATTTTCATAATACTTGATTCACTCAAACTATTGCTCTGATACCATCCTGTCAAGACCGTCCCTTACGGGGCAATCCTGAATGACTAGGTCCCAAGGAGCAATACAGCATCAATCAAAACTAAGATAGATTTAATAAAATGCGGAATTAAGTCATTACAGAAATTAGGATTATTATACAATAAGTTCAAATCAAAACTACAAAAGGGCACCAGGACACTAATCTAATACATAATCACAATACGTAGCACAGATCTACCCAAACTACCACCACCATTGTCTTCAATCAATACCAATTGCAGATTCAGTAGTGGTCTAATGACTTCAAATTCAAGCGTGCAGATCCTAAAGACTTGGGTCAGCTGGACCTTTTCCTTTGATTAAACCTGTAAAAAGATTCAACAACAACTGTAAGCGGTGCTTAGTGAGATTATAGATTTAACAGTTAACATGCCATGACAATTTTAAGCGGAGACTTGACTTTTGACTTTGACTTTGACTTTAAGCGCGATTTTGACATGACTGCCGCTATCAGCCAGACATTGTGAGACATAGGACTTAAGATCGGATGATGTTTAATCCCACGCACACGCTTTAATTGTGGGGGCCAACCACATACTGGGCTAGCTACCAGTAAGACAACATGGGTAAACATCGGAGTAGACTTAATCACAGACTGACATGGACTTTCTCAGACTTGAATTATGCGGAAGCATACGAAAGCATTGATATCAAGGCAATTGGCATTCAAAGTAATGAATCAAGATAGCAACAATAATATATCCAAGACTAATTCAGACTGTAAAGACAAGTGTGCATGATGATATATTAAAAGCTATCATGATCCACAGGGCATCACCGTACCAAGGTGTGCACAGGTCACATTCTAGCTGAGCATATGGACTTTCAAATAAAGCTAGAACAACAATATGTCTCACAGAAAGACAAGCATGTATACAGTTATATCTATAACTGTTAGGCACAAAAAGGCCTCAGTCAAACCTGTTCTACATCTTAGGGGGAGATTTATAATCAAACATGTTGATGCATTTGAAGGTTGAATTTAAGGCCTGTTATATGCCTTATTAAAGCCTAAAGATGATTTGCAATATTAGTCAAAAGCTGTTCTATGTGTTGCATGTGTTGCAACTAAGACAGTTTGTCTAAGCTGCTTTGTCTGCTGAACAGGCTGGACATAAACTGTCTACGCTGCTCTACACTGGTGAGCAACTTGGGCACTTTTAAAGTGATCTGTTCTTTGTGAACAGAACCTGTTCTTTGTGAACAGAACCTGTTATTTGTGAACAGGCTAAACACTTTATGGAATACGTTTCCAAGTCATCATGTATTGTTTTTGACTGCAAGATCAGTTTACAAAGTCGAAGACAAAGTGGAAAACAGAACTGCTCAGCCTGCCCAAGCTGTTCTGTTACATGAAGACAAAATGTTATTTGAAAAAGGGTGACAGACCTTTTTCTTATATCAAAATAGGCCTTTACAAGGAAGAAAGACACAAAGTTGACCTTCCTAAATTAGTTAAAGGCAATGCAACAGTAGACAAAGTAAAAAGACAAAAGTTCTGCACATGTGAAGACAAGTCTGCTTTTCAGAAAAGTGCAGAAAAGGTTATGTTGTCTTTTCAACAAGACTTCTCCTTTTCATTCCGTCCAATGAAGATGTTTCTCTTAGATCCTCTGACTAAGTATAAAAGGAAGCTTCTAAGGACAGAAAGAGGTGTGAAGAAAAGCTAAGTGCTGAAACCAAGAGTGAACGTGCAAGTGTGATTTTCATGCATGCAAGCCTTCTGTGTAAATCAGTATCTGTGTGTCTAAGCTGTTTTACATAAGCTGTTCTCTTAAGTCTTGTAAACACAGTGAGTGCTTCTTAGTGAGTGTATTCATTGTATTCTAGTTTGAGTTTCTCTTAGACTAGTAAACATACTGTTGTATCTGTCATCTCAGCTTGAACTATTCCGCATTCAAGCTTGTTTGTAATTAACAAATTGTTGATAATACATACAAACATTGAGAAAACAATGTGTAGTTTTTAAATAGCTGTATTCACCCCCCCCTCTACAGCTTAAAGCTATATTCTTTGGGAACCTCTCGGGACCTACAACTGGTATCAGAGCCGTTTAGAGTGTGTGTCATTCTAGATCTCTCATTCTCCCAAGTTTCCATGGACAACAGTGCTGCAAGTTCTTCTTACTATGACAATGGCTCTATGGGCAAACCTCCAAAATTTAATCATCAAAACTTCTCTGGTTGGAAGTGCAGAATGATGCTCTATTTAGAAATCTGGATGTTTACAACTGCCGAGATATGATGGAGGGGGCCCTACTGTTGCCAACCTCTGTTACTACCATAACATCCAGCGGTGAAGAGCTGCTCCTGAATCAGGACCTTTGAGAAAGCTAAGCCAATGGTCTGATGGAGACAAGAGGACTGGACTGCGCTGGATGCAAAGGCCCAGAAAACAACCTGGTCATTTCTCTTCCGGATGATGTGTCAAACAGGTGAGAAAATGAAGGACAGCAAAAGAGATGTGGATACTTTGCTGTTACCGTCTATGATGACCCACAATCACACTGGACAACAGGATCAACAATCTTGTTAGACAGTATGAACTCTTCTTTGCTAAACCAAAGGAGACTCTCACTGAAACCTACACCAGGTTTACTGCTTTAGTGAATGATCTCAAAGCTGTTGGGATCACTAAGGACAGTCTCACCCTGGTGAATAAATTTCTGGACATTTTACCTGAAGAGTGGAACTACTTCTCAACAATTCTTAGGAACTCAGGTACTATCAGAAGTATGGATCTGGTCAATCTGTATGGATCCTTACTGAATGATGTACAGTCAAGGCAACAAAAGAGAAATGCCTTGGAAATGTCCAAAAGAGGTGCAGCCTTTGTGGCTAATGTGAGACAGCCTGTAAATCAGTTGAGTGATGTGTTCACTCAACCTGATCAACAGGATGATGACAAGGAGGAGGGGTTAGATGAAGAAGATACTGCAGATCTTGCTGAACAAGATGATGAGCAAATGATAGTTATGCTTGTCAAAAGGTTCAACAAGAAAAGATTTGGAAGAAACATGCTGCAAGGAAGTTCAGGTGCTGGCAAAAAGAAGGCATTTGATAAAACCAAGGCTGAGTGTTTCAAATGTGGCAAAACTGGGCATATAGCTGCTGACTGTGTGTCAAAAGCTGTTGGTCAGTCATCCAAACCATACAAGACAAACAAGGATGATGGTTATAGGGTTAAGTACCTTATGGCCATGGCTAAGCTGAGGAAGTTGGAAAACTCAGTGGATTCCAACCGCCAAAAGGGACTTATGGCAGAGACTTGTGATTGGGAGGAATCT